>JANHGN010007355.1:79527-109893 GCA_024605025.1 Megaceryle maxima | reverse complement strand
ATTGTGGCTGATACATAAGCGTATTTCTATTCCGCTTCTGTTTTTTTTTTTTGTGTGAGGGAATGAAAAAGTAGAAGAAGAGAGGTGAGGGGTGGGGCGGGGGGGGGGGGAAATGAGGGCTTGGTATTTTTCTCTTATGGCTGAGGATGCACCAGGCATTTTGTGGACAAACAATTTAATTATGAAGCTGCAGTAAAAGTTGAAGAAAAGAGGGTGGAAAAAACTGTATCACATATTGACAGTAAAAGCAGTTAGTGTCCAGGATGGACTCTTTACAGTAAAGAATATATTTGCTGGCTTTTTTCCCAATTAGTTTTGAACCTCTCCACAAACTGGATTGGTAACAATCTTGTTCATTTATTATCAAAATACTTACAATTTGTTATTCACTTAAAGATTAAATTTAGCTTCAGCACCTATTAGTAGTTCAATATAGGAAAGATTATGAATGGAGTTGTGAGTCTGGATTTCTGAAAGGTAATCCAGACCTGTGTGTAACTTGGAGACAAGAAAAAAATTATCTTAGATTTTTACCTTTGTTTGTTAGTGGTGTGTTTTGTTTTGTTGTTGTGTTTGGGTTGTGTTTTGTTTTTTATTATTAGTTTCTACATTTATTTATGTAGCTGTAGTCCCCTCTTCAATTTAGCTTAGAAAAAGAAGCTGTCGGGGAAAAGAACATGACCTCGTGTGCTAGCTCTGGGGACAATCTGTGTCCCCATGGGATCATGGAAAAGTGTACTCTGGGCTTTTTAGGCATCGAAAAGCCCAGCAGCAACTTCATTTTACAGCTCTGCCAAAAGATGTCACTGGACACCCAGCACCCTGCCAGGGTATCTGCTGTCCGGATGTGGGGAGCCCTGCCAAGCTGCTCACATCTTACCCAGCCAAAAGGCTTTTGAGGAAAAAGCCTTTTGCTTGAGCACAGCACAGCCTGACCTTACTTAGCTTCTGAGATCAGGGGTGTACTATGGTATGGCCGAAGCTGCTTTCCAGTTTCACGAGCTATTCCTCAGTATCACATAGAACTCTGTTTCGGTTCAGTCTTTGCTGACTGTGCTGCACAATGAGGCAAAGTGCCCACAGGAGTCTAACTGGGAAATACAGCAAAGAAATAGCAATACAATGGGATGAGCTTACACTATTTTTTCCTGTAGTGAAGGGGACGAGCAAATCCAAAAGGAAGAAACACAAAGAAAGGTAAACAGAATGTATGATTCTAGAAACACAAAGGTAAACAGAGTCTATGACTCTGTGATTCTATTTATCTTTGTGTTTCTTCCTTTCTAAGTTAAATACCCTTTTGGATTTGCTCATCCCCTTCACTACAGGAAAGCCAAGTTAATAATTGGACTGCAAATAAGCAAACAGAAAAAAAAAAAAAAAAGCTGGGATTTCCACAAGGAGCCCAGAAATCTGTTTTGCATCACTCATCCGGGCAGGGTACTGCTATTAGCTGTAAACGTGGGGGTTTTTTGTTGGTTTGTTGTTGTTTGTTTGTTTTTTTTTTTTTCCTCCATGTGGGCCATGAATCAGCAAATGCTACCAGAGTTTGGGGTGAAACGTCAGGTGGTGTTTCAACAAGACCTTTCCCAAGCACTAGGGTGGATCCCCACAGAGGGTACTGACCTCTGATTTAGGGACCAGGTGGTGGTGTTATCATCCTTATCTCTGCCCCTCTCTGAATGGGGAAAATAATGCCTCCCAAAGATGCTCTGTCTACTTTGCTTAATTGATGCCTGACCACAAACTGCTTAATAACTAAGTTCTGTCTGGAAAATATTGTTCCCTGAAATCATGTCTGAATTACACAAAATTCAAATTAAGTAATTGAGAAAGCATCTGCTGCGTGGAAGGATGTTTGTTTGTTTGTCCTGTATTTTGTGGGTGGTTGGGTTTTTGTTGTTGTTGTTTGCTTTTCTTTTTTATTTATTTTGGTTTACCAGGACAATCACTACAGCATCTATCTGGGAGGAGGTTTATTTGCAGAACCACGGCACAAATCTTGAGATGAAGGAGCATTACAAAGAAATGGCATGTCTTTCAGATGAAGGCTACAAATAGGTTTGCAACTTTCTTCTGTCTTTGGTAAATTACCCGAGTGAGGCCAAATCACATTCCTAAAGACAGTCCCCTGGCATCCTTCAATAAACAGATTTTGCCCTGTGTATAAAATGTTTAGCTCAGTGCTTTATGAAGTAAAGGTCATCTGAACATAGATGTTGCAATAAAAGGGCTGCCTGAAAGTGCTTCCACTGAGCGTGAATAGCAGCAATATTGCCTTGAAAACTCTGTGCTAATTGATTAAACTCCCAACAAACTAATTTTAATTAGCCATACTAGGTTAATTTTATTCTTCCTTTTTATAAGTCCAAAGGTTTCTTAATGGTGCATGTACAGCCCTGGTTATTTATTACCAAAAAAAATATTAAGGTATTGGAGAGAAATACGAATGCTGTAACTCTGACTTTTTAACATGTGAGTTTTCTGCTGAAGTGCACCTGCTCTCAGCTGATAGGTTAAAAAAAAAAAAGGCTTTTTCCCATTGATGCTGTTTCTTAATATTCACATATTTGCACCCTCAAATTGCTCCTACATGTGGTATCACTCTTGCACCTTTTAGGAAGCAGTCACTGCACATACTAAAGGTACATGTGGCCCTTCTGCACTTCTCATTCATGGCTGCTTCTAACACTTCTTGAGGGTTAGGAGCACCCCTAGGTATTTTTGCAGCATATATATTTTAAGTAGGGCTAAGCTGCCTGGTAATTAATTATCCACCCCACTGCTGATTATCCCCATATACTTGATTATCCCATATAATTTTAATATCTGGTAGAGCAAGAACTCTTTGGATCTTTCCACAGCAGCTCTCAGTTCAATTCTGCAATGGTGAAACTCAGTGAAGACAGATATTTTGCCTTAGTGCATATATAATGGTGGATTTTAGCTATAAAATGCCCATGCCATGTCTGGGAGGCTGGTATTTATATTCTCTCACTTTAATATCTCTATCATTAAAATAGGTTAATGTTTGAGTCTCACGTGAAAATGGGATCTAAGCATAACATAAGAGTTCTAGAGAAGGGAAGCAGTGTGAAGATACTGCTTCTGCTCCACAACTTCAGTGCAAGTGCAGCAGAGTTCTCCTGTGGTGTTTAAGCTGCTACAGGCACAAATGAGGTGTCTGTGTGTAGAAAAACAAGCTCCTCTCCTACTGCATGGTCTGCAAAACAGCCCCTGAAACTGGAAGAAGTGTACTATTTCTTTCCCTTAGTTTCTGGAGCAAAGAAGGGTGCATGTTGTGTCTGGAACATACCTTGTATCTGGAAAAATATCTTGTGATCTAGGACATGATGCTCTGACCTCTGATCCTGCCCTTGTAGAGTATCCTGAGATTATGTTGTTCTCTGTGCTGGATTGGAGAAGTTGTACTCTTGTGTCTTCAATCCTAAAATGTGTTGATCTACTGACAAAACATGCTACAGAAGCAGCTTATGGAGATATGCCATGTTTTTAAACAAACAGTGCATCACCAAGCAAATGGTTTCATTTCAAAGGATTGTAGGAACTTGGCAGGAGCCATTGCTTTATGTAGAGGTAAGAGATGACCCATGTGCTGCTCCTACAACAAAACAGTGGGTCTGGTGCTGGTTGAAGCCCTGTGATACCAGGCACCAGCCTTCAACACTCAAGTGTTCAACACTGGTGCTCAGAGGCACCAATACCTTGTAGAGAGACAGGGTGCCTGTGACCGGCCGATTGTCCATGTCTTCCTTGTGTGTATAGAGGAAACTCCTCATTTCTTCTGAGTGTTCTGGCCTAGAAAACCCCATTCCACAAAAGGAAAAGAACGGGACTAGTTCCTGAGCAGAGCTGAACCTCCCGTGCTGCACTGGAGCCCCATCCTGAGGCTATGGTCATAATCAACTGCCCATCGCTTCCGCATAAAACAGTGACTGTCGGTGAGGTCAAAACCCTCATCTCTTTGCTTTGAGCATGGTATGCAAGGGGTAGGTGACACTGGCACTGCATCTCTTAAAGCGCTCCAGATGCATTGTGTGAAGTAAGGATGATAATGACATCACACAGGAAATGGTATCACGCTGCAAGTTCTGCCAAGTGCCTGTTTATGGGCCGTGTTTTTTCTTCAGAGCTCGAACCCATCTGGTTGGGAAGGAGATGTGTCACCCAACTGCTTCCCCCTTCTAATAGGTATTTGGGATAGACAGCTGTTGGTAGGCACAAGACCTGCTGTCAGCTACCTGTGCAGGGCTTCTCGGCTCGGCTTGAGGGGGGCAGTTCACCCCTTCAGGCACCCACTGAGGGCTCGTCTGCCTGGGGCTCCAGATGGACCATCAGTCTGGTCTGTGTGTCAGCATGCTGGTGCCAGCACGTTGTCACCAGGCTTCTGGCTCGGGTTACCCACGAGTTCATGCTGTAGACTGTTGAAACACTTGAGGGAATCTGTGTTACTAGGAGTAGAAAAAGATGCCTATTCTCAGAATGTCATTTAATCTGAATTTCAAGGTTGTTGAAAGAAAAAGTTGAGGGGAAACCTCTGACATCATGTGAGCTCCGCTCTGCGGTGGGCAGTGGGAGTGCTGCTACTGGCTCTGATGATGCTCAAGAGCACTTTCAAAACACGACGTGGGCAAAACTTCCATGCCTCTTCTCCCTGCTTTGATTTCAAATATGTCCCCTACCCCTGCAATAGGGTGACGGCCAATTTGTATCCTGAGAGCTGGACTGAGAAAAATATTTTAACTAGAATAGCCCCGTTTATTTAGGTGTTGTAGATTTTGGGCAAAGGCTACGACTATCTTTAAATTAGACCCTGTTAATAGGTGATGATTGTGCAATATGGACTCGCAGCTTTAGTATGTGAACATTAAATTTATTACAGTACCCTCTGAGCTTGGGTCTCACTTGCCAAATAGGCTAATCTACTAATTCACTTTCCTTCTAGCTGCTCTCAGAACAAAACCAACTTTCAAATATGTTTTGCTATTTGCAATTGTAATCAAAGGACAAGCAGTGATACAAGAAATGAAGCAATGTGGGTGAAGTAGAACAAAATCATTTAGTGGGCTACTGGAGGAACAATTTAAAATGTTTAAACATGCCAAAAGGAAGTGTGTGTGTATGGGGGGGAAGACCAGAATTCCACTGTCATGAGCAATGTATCACAAGTGAAACTATAAAGTGCTGGCTAGAAATCGAAGGTGAGGGTGTTTTGGGTTGAATTTGTTTGTTGGGTTTTTTTTCTATTCTATGTATTTAAGGATTTAATGCATTTGAAAACTTGGCAAGCAAGTTCCACTATTGGAGGCATGAACTGATATTGAACGTGTGGTTAACATGGTTCCTCAGTCCAAGGGAATTGCAACTTTGGATGGTACAGGGGATGGATGTGAATTAAAACAGTGTTAATGAGGTTAAAGAGAACTGATCCGAGATCAGTAAGTATTCTAGGGTAGAAGCACTAAGGTGGTGATGGCTGGATTAGAGAGGAGTATTACAGTGAGGACTGGGATTTTACAGGACTAATGTAATTTGTGGACTGTCTTCAACCACACTTTATTTAAAAAAAAAGTCTACAAAACATTCCAAAACTAGCTGCTTTTTCTGTGTTCTTCTTAATTCTTTTATTTCCCCCTCAAATGTCATACAAAACCCTCCAGCTCTCTTCTCCAGGCTCAATTAGTGCTTTCAGTTCCTATTAGGTTTCGGTATCCATCCGACCCTCCCTGCAGGGTTTTGAGGCCCTCTGTAACCCTCCCGGCCACTGCCTTCCCACCAGCAGAACTGGGCTCCCTGCAGGTCTCTCCCAGGCACACTGCCCATGAGGCATGGCTCAAGTTTCCTCTTGCTCTTCATCATTGTTGATTAAAGCTGATTGCAAACTGCTTTTCTATTTGGTGTAGAGCCATGTGACCTCTACCTTATGTCCTCCAGCCCATGGATGCTGCAGTTTGCTGTCCCAGCACACCTGCTTGTGGTGAATGGAACATGGAAGGGAGTAGAGAAATATTGACCAGATATTTTCCTGGTGAATATTATTGTTAGGGGTTGTGTGTTTTGTTTTTGGTGTTTCTCATTTGTTTGTTTATCTCTTGCTAAGTGTTTTCTTCCAGTTGTGTGGGGTTTTCTATTGGTTTCTTTTTCTTCTGGGTTTCTTCTACCTGGTAGAACAACAACAATGTTCTGAACTGTGGTGTGGTCTAGGAAAATGAATTTGGATGAGGACAGAGGTAGAGAAAGGGAACAAAGCAGATAGAAAAAGCTTTAGCTTCTTCAGCCTACTCCAGTGAGGGCTGGGAAGTCATGCTGTGATTTTTATATGAACTTTAGGATGTGGGCTTATCACCAGGGAAGGCAAACACCTTTATATAAGACATGAATGTGAACTGACACTAATTCCATTCCCTTCCAGCTATGGGAAGATTTTTGTGTCCATGTTTCAATAACCCAGGTAATAATATATACCTGCATGGCTTTTGCAAGAGAAAGAGGAAGCCTTTCTGAGCATGCTTTTGTCTTTTCTGGAATAATTAAAAGCTGAAGAAACCCCCTGAAATCTGTGACTACTGGTGTTGCTCTCGAGTTTATTGTTAGTTTTGTTGTTGACCCAAACTAAAAATTGCAAGGTAGAATGGATTGGTGTGGGAGGGGGTGGGGCGGCATGGAGCAAGGAGAGAGAGAGATAAGAAAGTGTTGCCAAATTCTCTTTTTATCCTCCAAGAACCTTTTCCTGGTCCTAGCCCAGGTTTTCTAGTCCAGAGTGTGGTAATAAGTATATCTTGTTACTTGAAACAGCTAGATGAATGTTTTAACTGCCCAGGAGCTTTTCTTATCTGTGTAGAGTTAGGAAGGTATAAACCCCCTTATAAGCACCTTTTAAAGATGAGTTGGAGTTAATAGCCCTGAGCTATGCTTTGAGCCCATCACCTCCTCCCAGATGGTCATTAGTCCTCAGGAGATGTCCTGTCCATTGCTTGTTATTGCCTAAATAAAGATAATATTTTGTAGCTTTTGAAAAAAAATTGTGCCACTGTTCCTTTAGAACACTTCTGATGCTTCTGAGGTGTCCAATGTGGCAAAAATTGGGCTTTATTGCACTTTTGTGTCCCCTCTGACTATGGGACTGGAGCAGAGCTTTACAGAGCTGGGCAGTCTTTAAAAAAAACCCCATGTATACATAATATTGCATACATAATAGATGGGAATGGTTCCAAAACAATCTATTGCATAATTACCTAATTAATACAATCTGTAATAATTAAAAATCCTTTGGAGAATTTGTAAAAACATTTTACTATGCACGGGTTGTAGATAATTTTTAGGCTGGTGTCTCAGCTGTTTTGCCTTTTTTTTGTTGTTGTTGTTGTTGTTGGTTTTAATTTGGTCTTTCAAATTACCAACAGTCTTATTGCTGCTTTGTGGCCCAGGCACTTAACAAATTTCATTTCTCAAATGGAAGGGACTGAATTTTCTCCCCAGAAGTGCAGTTCACAGGCAAGGGCAACATTCAGTGCTAACTTTTTTCTTTTGCAGAGACAAACACAAAAGCCAGGTTTACATAAGTATATTTCAAGGGCTTTTTTTCAACTGTTGGAGAGATTTAATAGAGAAAAACAAAAAATTCAAAGTAACAAATTGCTTTGGGCTAGACTTTTACATCAAGATGCAAAAATTAATGATGAAGATGCATTATAACCCCCCTCATCTCAAAATGGTCCGACAGTGCAATTGTATTAGTGGTATTGTTTTACTCCAGCAGATATTCTGGGGCACTATAGAAGCCTCTATTTCTGGAATTATCAGCTACGTGGCCTGTGGTGACACCTATTTGTATGTTTGCCACATAAAGAAGGAAGAAAATCCTTTGTATGTTTGCCCCACGTTATGGGACATAAGAAGCTGCACCAAAACTGGTTTTATTTGGTGGTTAAGATGCAGGGCTCAGTAGCACTGAGTCTCTGCTTATACCAGTTTCAGCAGAAGTAAGAGGTTTATTTAATGGCCAGAAAACTCCAGTCCTCTACCACTGTCCCTGGAGCTCTTGCTGTTGTATTCAGCAGAGCAGCCCTGCAACTGAGCGCAGGAGCAGTATGAGCCCTGCAGAATGCACTGGTTCAGCTTAGTTCTCCTTTCTCTGCCTCTTAAGATAGCATGGGAAAGACTTTGATTTCCCTTTCCATTTCCTTTTTTTTTTTTTGTTGTTGTTGTTTGTTTTATTTTTATTTTTTAATATAAAACCCAAACAGGCCTCAGAAGCATAAGGGTAATGGTGAAATATGCACTGACTTGGACAACCTCACAGACTCCAGCTGATGCCACTTCTACCAGCAGAAGCTTTTTCCTCATTCTTTTTCCCTCTGTGATACTGAAAATGAAGTGCTTTTGATTTGTTAAATCTGTTTGAAAAGACTTTCTGCTAACACCTTAGTATCAGGTAATTAGCTAAATTTGGGGCATCCCAGGACCTGTAACCTTGACTTTGCTATTACCAAATTATCCACAGTTCAAAAGCCAGACAAGAAACTGCAGAAACAAGACTTGTGTCATTAAAACTGACACTGGCTCCTGGGTGGTGGAAAAAAAAAAAAGTCTTTGAATAAATGATTAAGCATAGTGGACAGCATTAAGTGTTTGGTCAATGCAGAAGGTGCTCAATGAATAATTATTAGAAAATAAAGGATTTTTGCTTTATTGAAGTGTGGGATTGCATCAAATTGATTCTTAATTGCGAAATCCATTTTTCATCTCAAAAGAGCCACTTAAATAACCAACTAAGCTGACAAAAGTATTAACTTTACACTAATTGAAGTTACTGAAAAGAGTCTATAGTACCTGAAATGAAAATGTTCACCTTCCTCTACTTCTGGTTTTTAGAAGGCCGGTGGAACTAATTCATTTGCCAGTGAAAGCCCTTTGGGCTTATTACTGAGCTCTCCACACGGGCTGGTAGGGAAAAAAATATCCTGAAATAACAGGGAGTGAGGGCTGTATCCGAAACCACTGTCTTTGCATCACAGCAGCATGAATCATAGACTGGTAAGGGGCTGGAAGGGACCTCTGGAGATCATCTGGTCCAACCCACCTGCTAACACAGGAACACCCAGAGCAGGGGGCCCAGGATCTCATTGTCCAGGTGGGTTTGGAATCTCTCCAGAGGAGACTCCACAACCTCTCTGGCCAGCCTGGGCCAGGCTCTGATGCCCTCACAGGAAAAAATTTTTTTCCTTCTGTTCAGGTGGAACCTCCCGGGTTCCAGTTTGTACCTTGTTTTGTGTCACTGCACATGACCCCATCCTCTTGCCTCCTGGGGGCCCTTTAGATATTGATCCAGATCCCCTTTCAGTCTTCTCCAGACAAAACAGCTCTAGGTCTCTCATCCCTTTGTTGTCACAGGGATGCTCCAGTCCCCTCAGCATCTTTGTAGCTTCTGCTAGACTCTCCAGTATTTCCTTTTGTATCTTGACCTGGGGAGCCCAGAACTGGATACAGCCCTTCATCTGTGGCTTCTTTAGAGCACTGAATGAAGACGGCAAATGATGCAGCTTCAGTGTGGTGGTGTGAGTGTCATTGTTCTTGGGTTTACTTAGTGAAACTGGGGTGGAAAAATGCAAATGGGAGACTTTGAAGTATGGTCATCTGGAAAAGATTTTGACTATATTTCTAATTTCTGGTGGCTGAATGAGGTGTGTCTGGCATTATGGAAGCTTTGCATAGGTTCTGGCTGGCATGAGCACCATGGGGGGCTGCTCTTGGCTTGCTGACCTGTCTGCATGTTATTGCTCCTTAGTGATGACCAGCACCTTCTGCCGGAGAAAAAAGTCACTTTTCCAGAGAGCACCTGTAGCTCAGATGCGCAACTTAATTTTTTTTGTTTAGATTTTTTTTTTCTGTTGTAATTATTTTTCCATAACAAAGCCAGATCTTCCAACCTCCCTGGTATAAAGAATGTGAACCTCTATTTTCAACTCCCAAGTCAGTAAATGAGGACTGAAGATCATCCTAAATGTGTTTTTGTTCAGCCCCCAAACTATGGGATTTTGAGGTTCACTGGCCACCTCTTACTCTGCATGAGTGCTGTGAGAATTTCCCCTTCACTCAGTGCCACTGTAAATCTTCCAGTGACATAATGTCCTGGTTCGAGTGAAAACAGAACTAATTCTGCTCAGTGAATTTACTTTTCAGTTCTTCTAACTCACTGCACTGTCTGAAGTTAGCAGCCTGTTTTCACAGACAGTGTTTGCTGCTGGCAGTGATAACACCCCATGGTTAGAGTTACTACCAAGGGTTGATATGCAGACCAAAGCCACTGTGGGATCTTGTGCACCAACCACAGTGGGAGGTGCAGGAAAGTGAAAGGCTGCACCTGCAGGGAGGAGAGCGGACAGGGCAGGTGACCCCAAACTGACCGAGGTATTGCAGCCCATAGACCTCATATTGGGTATAAAGCAGAGGAATCTGAAGGGTCTTTTCCTGGGCTCTTCTTCCCTCTTGGACTGCTTCCTTGGAGTATCCAAGGAGGAATCTGTCTGTTCTGCCTTTGATCCCGTGTTCCTGAATCCGGTAGCAGAATCCAACTCCTGAACACAGCTTCTGTCTGCTGTGGGGCCCAGGCTGGGACCCCCGGTGCCTGCTGTACAACATGAGTGGTGATGGTGATGTAATTACCATCGGGGGTTGGGCTTGATACTGGTTTTGTATCTATTTGTACATATTCTATTTTATTTTCATTATTATTATTCTCATTCAAGCTGTTCTAGTTTCCTTTTCTAATCACAAGTCTCTCTCCCTTATTCCTTTTCTCTTCCCCTTTGGGGAGGAAGAGGGGTTAAAAGAGAGTATCTGTTAGGTCTAAGGGGCCACGCTGACCCTAAACCATGACACATAAACAGCTCAAACTTTTGAGAGCAAGGTTCAGGCAAGTTGAGGAGCTGTTTTGTTCTCCCCCAATACATTGTGTACCTTAGATCCTTAATTCTGGCTGCAGATGTTAAGTAACTTCTTGATTTTTTTTTTTTTTTCCTTCATAACCCGAGCAACTAAAATACTTTTTTTTTTTTAATCTCTATTTTGCAATCACTGTGGATCATATGATCAGCCTAAGGATATATGTTTTGCAAATGAAACCAGATTATTATTAGACTTAGTTATTTCAGCATGAGGAAGAAAAAAAGAAAGCAATTTCTATTTGCATTTTGCAGACCAGTTGCAATTTGTTTAAACAACTTTGCAAACACACACCAAGGAAGGTGGTGACCACACAGAATACTTTCCTGTGTGCAGAGTGGCTCATGTAGGTGATAACTTTGAGAAACCTGGAATGCTACTTTTAGTCCACAAAATAAATTAAAGAAAAAGAGAACCGTAAGCAAACTATATTTGGGACTTAAAAAGGAACACACACATTTCTGTGATCTTATTCTATTGTGGCTTTTCCCCCCCACTGGCAGGAGACTTCTTGAGAGAAATTGTGCCAGTAAATTAGCATTTCCAGTCCTTTAATATACATTCCTGGAGGTATTCTTTTCCAAAGCGAGCACTTCTGGGAATGACAGCAACACGCTTGGTTTTGCTCCAGCTGTCTGGCAGTGAGGTGTGCTCAGCATCACATGCTGTTTGGTGGTTGTTGTAGGGCACCTGTGTTTTATTTGTTGTGTTATACCTTTGAAGTTTTGCCTCTTTGACTCTTTTAAAAAGGATAATGTGCCTGCCAGGCGCTTCCTGGTAGCCTGCCACAACTCAAATGAGAACCTGTAACTTCTCCTGAAGTCTCTACTCAGGTGTCATGTATCAATTTCAGTAATTTTTTTTGATAGCCATAATATGGCCACCACTAATGTTACTCTGACTGCACTCTTGTTTTTATTTTCATGTTGTCTTTGCAAACAGTTACGCTAATTCAAATTGAGCAGTGGTTGCTTAAATCACTCGTGACCTAGTGGTGTAAGAGGATGTAGCACATCATCTGAAAAGCTACAGTATGTTTTGTGACATCATCGTGACATGATGTAGAACATCGTGTGACAGCTCTTATTGCACAGGTGTCATTACATTTTGCATCAAAAGGCTGAAAATATCCTTTGTCAGTTTGCTAATTGCCTGGTATTCCTGTCTGGTAACCTCCAGCACCATCACCTTGGTGAAATGCGGAGGGATGAATGCAGTGGTGCTTCTACCCTCGTGCTCAACGCTACCTTGTCCCCTACCACTTAAGGCTGCAGCTCACCCCAGGCTTGACTCCTCCTCTGCTTTGTGGCATTGTTGTATTGGCTGCTTTTGTCTCTACAGTGATTTCATAGTGATTTCTTTAAAGGCTTGGGGGGGGCTGCTCTTTGCACTAGAAATTCTTCTACTGATCCAAACGTAAGCCAGCATCTACTCTGACTTTAGGAAATAGAGTCGGAGTCCGAAAACTGAACAAAAGTCACTAATGTGAGAGTTTTTCAAGTCTTGGACCTGATGATCAATATGTCCAGTGGGGAGAGGAATAACCTTCATCGAGACTGGAGGGGGTGACACAGCAGGGCCTCTTATGGCCCTTGCTATGGGAAACTCCTGGTAACGTTACCAGAGATCTTTTGGTGAATACGAGAAAATGAAGGCCTGAATGATGACACCTTGACATGCAAGGAGAGAAGGGAGATACATAGTTTGTTTGTTTGGGTTTTTTTTTTTTTTTTTTTAGGTTTGTTTTTGTGTTTTGTGTGTTTGGTTGTGTTGTTTTTGTGTTGTGGTTTTTTTTTTTTTTTTAATTTGGCTGGTGGTCATTGGGGTGTTTTTTTAAGGCCCTAAAGACATTGTTGTTCTAAGGAAGCTGTAGATCAGATTATTTTTCCTACTTTTTTTTTTTCCCCACTACCTTCAACAGAACAAGAAATTAACTTCTTAAATTTTTAAATTTTAGAGTTTATCTGAACACATAAATCTCACTGGGGCTGTACCATTTTATTAATTTTCTTCTAAATGTCCGTGGCTGCTGCTGCTTAGAAATGCAGTTTTTCTTGTTGGATTAGTTTATCCTACAAAATGCTTGATAGCACAACATGGGTTTTCATTTATACTCGAATCCTGTTGTATGTCCTGTTGTACTCAATCGGACAGGTCTGTGAGTGGGAGCTCCTGTTGCTGGCCCTGGGACAGCTAGAGGTTGTCTTCTTCCTTCCCTACGTAAAATAGACATAAAAAGCTATGAAAGCATTCTTCTCTGAAGCATTTATTGCATCAGCCAAGGGAAATGCATCAATAGTATATCAACCAACCTCTTGTGAAAACCCCTATCCCTGGTTTTCTAACTTTGTGTGAAGTTGAAATACTTGGCCTGTGGCAAGCTTTAAAAGACTGAAGTCCCATATCTCTCATTATGATTTATTGTTGCTGGAATAGAAATCTTACATATCTAAAATCAGTCTGGGCTATTACAGAGTCAAATTGAAGCAACTAGTGTTACATATGGATCAAATATAGCCCATAATTAACCAGGGCCAGCATTACATTATTACCAACAATTACAGTCCATTTACACAGTGCTTTATTCTGCGATTATCCCATGGAAATTCGTGATAGCTATCAGGGCAATCAGGAAAGCTTACATTTAAACTTTATTTTTTAAACAACCGAGCATGAGAATGAGATAAGCTATTGGAGAATTTTACAGGTGTTAGAAGAATTGGTCAAGGAATTATAATTGGTTATACGTATGATTCATGTTGTTCTCCTGTATTTTCTTTCTGTAGGAGCACTTTGCTGATAGCTTTTGATAAGAGCTTACAGGTAATTGGTAAGCTGTGACCCCTTGTGCTTTTTCCTTTAACTCTAAAAGCATCGAAGTTTAGAACCATTTAATTATTTGTATTATTTTAAATGTGGGGCTTTACGGAAATTGAAGGTTTCAATCCCAAAACAGTGATTCAAGTATGAAGCACAAGTTTCTTTTGCTTCTGGATAAACCCTCTCTTGTGGCTTTGCTTCATTTTTTTCCTTTGTCTCTCTAATTACCTAAAAATGGTTTAAGGCAAAACTTTGCGCTGGTGTTTTCCCTCTTCCATACATAGCATGATGAAGCAGAAATTTAAGGAGAAAATGAAGTCATAAAAACCTTACGATCAACTGCAAGTAACAATAAATGACCGAAAAAGAAGTGAGGTGTGAAGTAGGTAAATTTTTAGTAGCTCTGGAGTTCAGATTCTTAGTAAAATTGTCGCAGATGACATGATTCATAGTTTTATTGCATACAAAGTTTATTTTGCAAATTATGGAACCTCTGATACCACTGTGGTGGGTGCTTTAGGAATCTTTGAGATATTAGATAGATGTGAGTATGTAGACCAGGCAGTGAGCATCAATGCCAGAAGTATTGCCATTCACAGAAGGGTTTTATGTTGATCAGGGACTAGCTTTTATCCTCTGTTTTAGGAGATATTTATTGCAAGAAAGTCTTCCTGATATTTTTTTTTAATGGTGTGCAATGGAGCATTGTTTAATTATATGTCTTATAAGCTGGACAAGAGAAAGATCATCAGGGCAACTGCACTTGGGATGCTTTATCATTTGTTCCTTAACTAGTAGTTGGTACTCAGTATATAGGGTTTCCTGAATGAAGAGCTGAGCAAAGGCTTGTTGCAGTTGAACTGGTCAGAGAGCCTCTGGTTTGGGCAGTTTGGTGTCCAGAATTCTACATGGTAAACTTCTGTAAGCTTAGTTGCAGACATAATTCTCTGTGAAAATGAAAGCTTTGCATGGAACACTTAAAAAGGGAGGCATTTTTCATATCTGTTCATTCATATGTGTCTAATTTCATGGCACATAAATTTGCAGTGAATTTAGCCACAGCTATCAGTTGGAGTTGAGTTAGGCCAGTGCTGATCACTTCAGCTGAGTGATCAAAATGCACTTGATGCCTTTATTGAAAGCTTTAAGTGAATTAATATCTCCTAAAATGAAAACAAGAGACCAGCTGATGAGGATAGAAACAGTAAGAAAATGAGGGATATGGCAGAAGGTTGAGATCCTGAACTGTAATCCTGACACAGAAGCCTTAGGGCAATTGCACACCTTAGGACTGCTTTCAGTAGAGAAAAGCAATTATCTATCAAAAACGTGCTTTTTAGGGAAAATATAACTTATTTCACCTGATCAACACATTGAAGTTAGACTTTACTCCTTCCACCAGTACGGAAACCTTGCACCCTCCCTCAAGGCTTGCTTTCCTACTGATCAAACACCCCTCCATCATTCTCATTCCCTTCTCCCACCCCCCTGAAGTTACCCAGCATCTCTGGGACATTCCCACCCACATCAGAAGATCCTGCCTGTATACCCAGTAAAGAGTTTCATTCTTAAAAATGAAACCACTCATGGGTTACATATTAACAAACAGGGAAGCACTGTGAAGAATAATGAATGTAATAGAAAACAGGATTTTTATTGTCAGCAGTTTTAGGTAGTGGCCAGAAGTTTTGCTGAACCGCTGAAAGGAACTAACACTTAACAAGAGGAAGATGAGCAGAAAAACGTGTTGCAGTAATCAAATCTGATTGTAATAAAAGCATTATTTATAATCTGTTTCAGTTAAGCAAGGAAAACATCTATTTTTTTTTTTTCTGGAAACAATATTTAAATAATGTAATATGGCAAGTGCTAATAGTGTGTTCAGATGTGCAAAGCCTAATATCAAGGTGAGAACAATTAGACATTGGAATGATCTACCAAAGGAAGTGGTAGATTCCCCTACACTGGGCAGTTTTAAGACTCAGCTTGACAGGGTGCTGTGCCATCTCATTTAAACTACATACTTATATATTTACGTGTAGAATTTACCTCAAAAGGTAAATGATCCTTGAGGTCCCTTCCAACTTGGTATTCTGTGGTTCTATGAAGATGATTCCAAATTTGCTAAAATATCCCAATAGCAAGGTACCTGCTGTTGCAACACAGATAAGGACTATTGCCCCTTGTCACAAGTATATTTTTCCTTTGTGCCTATCACTAGTGATGTTTTTTTTTTTAATTAGTCAGGCCCTAATACTTTTCTGAACCTAGATTCAAAATGATTTGAAAACTAGAAGATCACCTTATCAAAATTTGATGGAAGCAGTATAAACAGATTACCTGTTCGGTGAAGAAAACACTGTGGTAAGAAACACAGTATTTAATGAATACTGGTGGAACTGGAATAAAACCCAGCAGAACAATACACCCTATTTCAGTCTGGCTGGAGGTATGTTAAAGGAACAAATGAAATCCTGGCGCCAGATAGGTCAGAAACCAAGCACTTAGTCCAGCACAGGACATTAGACAGTCCAATAAAACTACGTGGTTCACAGAACTGAAGGCAGCTGCAGTCTCTAATAACATGAGTACAGTCAAGGACCCTGCAACAGAGTTAATAAGCAGATCATTACAGACTCTGACCAAGGCAGTCTCCATACTGACCTAATCGAAATCCAGAATGAAAATTATCGCAACGTGCATGATGAACCAATTAGCCTGGAGCTGGGTTGCTTCCACCTGCTCTAGTTTCTCAATTTAGAATGGTAAATTAAAACCAAAAAGAGATGAGAGAACATGTTAGAAGAAGAAAACGTGGTTCTTTAACACAGGAAGATGGCACAGACTTGAAGAAAACTGGGCTTCTTTGTGTGGCAGCAGCTCGTTGTTTCCAAGCTGACCAGAGTTTGGTGTGGGGTTTGGGTTGGTTTGTTTGTTTTTGGCTTTGTTGTTGTTGTTTTTGTTTTGTTTTGCTTTTGGATCATCATAGTCCTATTGTGGTGGGATGTCCAGTCCTCCAAAATAGAGAATGACTCATCTAAGAGTTTAGGCTGGCTACAGGGATGTAGATTAAAACTGTGATCCCTGAAAGCTCTGCTCTGTGGATCTCTACATTTTCTCTTCTTTCTCCATGTCCCTGCCATTTCATTGTGGGCTGGCTGGCCCTGGGTTGCCTTGGGCTTGGGTGTCAGCCCATCTCCTACATTGGCACCCACTGAAGACAGGTTCACGTGAACAGGGGAGGGAGGTGACAGTTCTTGTGCAGGCAGCTGCCAGGTGGTGGCTCTGTTCCCCACCCCTTATATGAAAATATTGTGTCTGGAGCCTGCACCAAGACTGTGGAGATACAGGGAAAGCTTTTCCCAGCCCCCTTCCTGAGGATGTTTTCCATCTCCATTCCCTTTCCCAGGGACTGTTGTAACTATCCAGGTCTAAGGGGAAACTCACAAAGGGCTTGGTCAAGCTGAGTTGCTGTACATCAATGAGCCGAGGACTTATGGCAGAGGTGGGAGGCTGACTGTGTCTTGCACCTTTGGGTACCCATCAGACAGGGGCAGGATTTGAATCCTTCCCCGTTGAAATACACATGCATTTTGCACTGCACCGGTGTTCAAAAAAAGACTAAATAATCTGGAAAAAACCAGACTTTTCCTAATTCTTAGCAAACCATTATCCAATGTATTGTATAGGGAAATATGGGATGGAAAAGTGGAAGAATGTTGCCTCGGGGATTTACCACCCAAAATAAGAGTTGGCCTTTGTAATTGCACCTGCAGCAGCATTTGGGTCCTTCCATCTATTTGTGGCTCCACCCTTGAGTACCAGAGTTGTCTATAACAGAGGTTTGCAGAGCTCAGGGCAGGGTGATTAACACAACTCCCAGAAGAGATTTGTAAGGTCATGACAACTTAGTGAGGAAAGCAAATGCACAGGAATGTGGCAGCAGTAGATCTAAGCATTAATATAGGTGGTTCTTCTTACTTTGTTTTAGATAAATAGAAGGAAAAATAATAGCAAGCCTAGAACTGGCCTGGGAAACTCATCTACCAGATAATCTTTTTGGAATCTTAACTGTCTGTGAAGCGAGATAAGTCTGGATGTATTCTTTTAATAGCATCCAATAAAGGGGGATTTCTTATGTCTGTTTTAAAGGCATTTGGTTTCTTTCACTGTCAGAATAACTGGACTATTTGACTGTTTCTGTAATCTGGGTCAGCAGGTTTTGTTCCTATTATTTCACCTTTCTCTAGTTCTGGTAAGGTAAAAGGTAAACTTTTTACACAAACACTAAAGGATTTGTGGCAATTGCACGAGTTCCTGTTGGACAGAATCCAGATTCATGGTGTCCCAGCACACCTTGCACACACTGTGCCTGGGACCAAGCATGTGCTCGACATTTGGTAACAGTGAATAATTTCCTGCTAGATTTTGCAAAGTTTTCATTTTTTTTGGTAGATTTTACTATTGGGCAAAAGAATGGGAGGAATGACTGCAATCAAAAAGATAATTGAATATAGAACAATATTCAAAGAATGAGATTTTAAGCAAAGAGCAGATGTTCTCTGTTCTGCAAACTGCCCGTACCAGTGGCCAGTTGCATCACACGGGGCTGCTGACTCTTGTGATTCACTGAGAGCCACGCGACTTTGCGCGTTCTTCGCCTCGTGGTTTTTGCAGGAGCTTTTGAGAATAAGATCTGTAAGATTAAACAACAACGAGAAGTAGGAAAATGAAAGTCTGTAACATGTCACTTCAGAACAAGTCCTCGTGCTCTACAATGTAAGCTTGGGGTGGGGGCTGGAGGGTGGACAGAGGCACCCTGAGCACTCTGTGGCATCACATGCAGGTGAACTTAGGTTGCCTTCTGCTGCTGTTACTGAAAGGAGGATGAGGGATTCAAGTAGCTGGATGGCTGTAGAGGGCTGATGTGTGAAAGAGGTTGTGAGGAACAGGGAGCACAAAGACTCCAGGCCCCTGAGTACACATACATATCCTGGAGTCCTGGCTTTAGCTGGGAAATGGGAAAGGTTTTAATTTAAAATTTGATTTAAGGGAGAGAGACTTTTTCATTAGCGTAGCAGTTACTCAGTTGGGAGCTATTGGAAGAAATTAAAGTACATTTGGCAATCTATATGCTTCAAGCAGGAATGGGATCTATCTATCTATTCATCCACCTTTCTGCCTAATCACATAAATTCCGTGATATCCAGTGTTATGTTTTTCCTTTCCTGCAAAATCTGCCTGAAACCCCAATGAGAGGGGAAAGTTATTTTTTTAATAACTGATTTGATTGTTAAATCAACCCACCTCTTAAGTTTTTGTATTACTGTTTTATTGGTTTGTTTTGTGGTGGTTTTTTTTTTTTCCTGCTGTTGTTTTTCTCTCAATCAACTGGAAAACCACACAAAACATCTTCTTACTGCCTCTCTTTTTTTTTATTCCTTTTTACAAAGACATTTTTTCGGAGGGGGAAATGGAAAAGCAGGCAAAAAAAAAAAAAAAAATTAAGTCAAGTAAACCTTGACCAAAAAAAGGGGAGAGTGGTTCAGGGAGGAGCGTGTTGTGTACATAGCCCTGTTTTGATATGCAGTGAGCTCCTTTCTCATACAGCTTAGCATAAAGTTTTGTAAGTTGTTGTGTTGTGGGTTTTTTTTTTTTTTTTCCTTTTGTCAAAAAAAATTATGAAAGTGTCATTTTTCCTTTGCGGTTAATTCAGGAGAGATCCTCAATTCGAGCAGGGCACATTTTCATGCAAATACAGCAGCACAGTTTCCAGCCCCCTAATAGCTTCTTACAAATGATGTGCCATTACAACGAGGTTTATTTAAACAAATTTAATACATCTTTAATCAAGCTGGAGAGCATTTTCAAAGGTCACGCTCCAAATCAGGATCACTGTTCAGAGCTTATCAAAGTATTAGCTTAAGGGGGAGGGAGAATTATTTCTTGGACAAGTAATTTTAGGCAAATCTTTATTTACATTTTTATTCAGTTATTAAATTTTATTCCTTTCCCTCCTCCTCCTAGTCTCCATTTATGAACCTATAAGAAAGTCTGTAAATGGAGCCATAAGCATATCACAGCAGTTGCTATTTCCAGGGGCTATTCCTTTGAATCTAGTGGGCCTATAAAAGCCAGGATGAAGTCACTTTTTTTTTCCTAACACAAACTATGTGTATCCATTTCGTACAGCAGGCTCTTGCCTGCAGATCTGATATGAGGATAAATACATTATTAGATATATTTTTAAATCAACAAAAGTTAAAACTGAATTTTGAGCATAATGAGTATTTAAAGGTGCTTGCTTGTTCCTGCTGTGAAAGACAATTGTTCATGTAAAGTCCCATTAAAACTAATGGGAGCTGCACTAATGTACCAAGGGAATCCACCCCTCTTCACACCTCTGGAATCGTTTTGTGGCCTGTTTAAAGATATGTGCCTAATAATGTTTTAACTTGTGTGTAACTAGTCTTCTGTACGTAGCACTGTTGATGTCTCTGGTGATGGCACCTCACCACGTGCTCTGAAGTTAGTGCTCCTGGAGCTCACCCTCATGTTTGTAGAGCTCCATCCTTTGGGCTCTGCTTTACAACAGGAACTAATGAGGCACCAGGATTAAAGGAGGAGTGAACTCTGTAAGAACACAGAAATACTCCTGAGATTTTAATGCTCATTAGACTGAGGAGCCTTCAAACTTTTCATTATGGGTAAGTAAAACTGGGCATCTGAGAAGATAATGAAAAGAGCTTGTGCAGGCTCTGTTAATTCTCTTTTAAAGGCTCACCTTGCTTGGTAATAGGGTTAAAAAGGAGCTATGCTGAAGTAACACAAAAGCACTCCTGGAAAGCTGGTTTAGCAGGCTGCTAACTTGATTGTTTGCTGTGAAGAATGGTTTTGTCCCAAAGCCTTCAATCCTCAGCAAGAAATCTTTACATCTAGCACCTATGGCCCTCCATGTGGCTTCCAGCTAAACAGGCAAGGGAGTATGCAGAATAAAGCGTACTCTTATTGCCTGGTTTTCACTGATTTGTGAACCAGTGGATGTCCCTTGATGCTTTTGGCAGAACAACGATGCAGATGTGGTATCTTAAGTGTCAGCCTGGGTGCGCTTGCTCTTTGCTTCTCGACAAGGATTTTTGGTAACTCGCAGAAAATTGCACTGGCTCAAAAGTCTTTATGAAAATGGGCAAAGAAATACCTGGCTAGATGTTCAGCTGCCTTTAAGCATCGCAAAATAGATGTTGCTTCAGTACTGGCCGCAGGTTTGTTGCTGAAAACAGTAGTCACCTTCAGACTTCCTCAGTCAGAGAAAGGAAATGATGCTGTGTGATATTTATGACAATAAAAATCCCCCGATTCAGACTAAAAAGGGAAGGCACCAACCTGGTTGGAGACAACTGGCAAAATCCCTGTATTGAATGGTTAGTTGTACACTGTGCACAACCATCTGCTGAAAAGCAAACTCAAAACACAACTTTGGTCAGCGTGGGGTGAGGAAGTCACAGATTCTGTGTGGGAATATCTTAAGAACAGATCTCTGAGAAATGCAGCAAGCCCATAAGTTTCTTTTTTTTATTATTTTATTTTTTGTTTTTCTGTATGTTGTTTTTTCCCCCCCCCCTTTGTTTGAAGTCTTCCATATGATTATTTCCTGTTCTTTACTTGGCTACACTAATCTGTATTTACCTGCAGATATATGGCGAGTTGTTTCTCACTTCTCTCTTCAGCTGCAGTAGGACAGGACATTTTTCTCTGCCCTGTAGGTACCACATTGACATATCCTGCTGTGAAGTAACAAAGAAGTGCACCATCCTACTGTGAAGTAACAAAGAAGTGCACCATCCTACTTCTAGAGACCTGTCTTCATAGGAAAGGAATGTAATTTTTTTAATCTGAAGTAGTTAATATTCACAGAGTAATTTATTCTACAAATTACTGTAGTTTCTTGGTGTGTGGTGGGTTTGGTTTTTTTTTTGTGGATTTCTTTTGTCTTTTGGTTGTTGTTTTGTGGGGGTTTTTTTTGTTTGTTTGTTTTCAACATCCAAATGACACTTTTCCATAGTGGTTATAGATTTTATTATTTTTTTTATTTATTCAGTTTTTCAGTGAATGGTTTTTCAGTGATGGTTAGTATTTGACGTCCACACTTTGTTGCTGGTGACATAAAGGACATGATATTGTTTCCTTTTGTTGCTTAGAAGGGGTTTTTATAAAGGAGGACTTGAAGAAACTTTGAACTTCTGAGCAAGTTTATAGAGCAATACCAGATCAGTAGAATTAGGGAGCATCAAAGGACATTTAAGTGACTGAAAGGTCTGGACTTCCACTTTCTCTGTTGTTAATAGGACTGCAAATTCAAATCCCTTGGTTTCTGAGACTCTTGCTTCATCTTCCCTTTTTTTTTTTTTTTTCCCCTCATAGAAAGCATTCCTTAGAGAAGAAGAAAAGCAACAAAAAAGGGGATGCTTCATGAAATGTAATAACTATGCACAGACTTTACGTTGATTTATTATTTTTTTCATAGTCATGTGGCATCATATTTTCTTGTTTGGGGACAGATTTATCCGTGCAGTCAGCTGCCAGTGCTCTGCATCCAGTAGCCTCTGAGGTGAACAGTAGTACCCCAGAGCTTGAGCCCCAGTCCATGACCCTCCTGTGGTAGGTGCTGTGTGAGCACAGGGTAAAATGACTCCTCCCAGTCCAAATGTGGTGGAATAGGTGAAGATGGAGATTGCCAAAGGGAGCACAGACAAGCTAATAAACTTTAGTAGACCTCAGGATGGACTAAGTATGCTGGCACCAAGCCAGAAAAAAAATACTAAGGAAGAAAGGATGAGGGGAAATAGCTGCAGAAGGCATAAATTTTGAGGCTGTACAGCTAGAAGTGAGCGCATAAGGACATCAGACCATTGGATGTAATCTCAAGATGTGGATATCGGGTTGAAGATGAAATGAAATCCTGTTTGTCATATTTGTAACGCACGTCTCCACTCTGGTGAACAGATGATAAAGGAGCACTTCAAAGCTCAT
The DNA here is from genome assembly GCA_024605025.1 of Megaceryle maxima. Taxonomy (NCBI): domain Eukaryota; kingdom Metazoa; phylum Chordata; class Aves; order Coraciiformes; family Cerylidae; genus Megaceryle; species Megaceryle maxima. Next base: position 87,078 of record JANHGN010007355.1, on the reverse strand, counting down.
GTACTTTTCCTGTCCGCTGGACTTCTGTTGGTGGTGATCCTCTTGTCTACAGGTGCAGTGAGATTCCACCTCCTTGCAAATTCACGTGATGCTTCAGCAATAGTTATCCTTTCCACATCATCCATCTACTTCTTTTTGTTAATGTTTAGTTGTTTATAAGAATTTCAGTATTAAGACTGTCTTTTCTGTGACACATTCTAAATTACACTATTAACATGCAGGGGTTTTTTTCCCCCTTTCCATATTTGTGTTTTGTTGGGTTTAGTCCCTTTTCTGTTTTCAACAGTTTACGTGTTTGTTATGTGAAAATCAATTCTCTGGAATATTTTGTTTGACTGTAATGAGTTGCTTGACCTCTTTTGGCTCCCAGCTCCCAGCAGGGAGTTAACGCTTGTGCTCATAGCAAGAGTTTTGTTCCCCTGGTTTGACAGGCAGTGGCTCTTCCCAGTATGTACATGGGTGTACACAGTAAAATATTCCTGCTACAAATATGAATGCATATGGAGCTTTCATCACCATTCACAAAACACGAGGAGGATAAAACATAAACATAGGCTGGAAGTGAATAAATTTTGATTCTTAACCTTATCCTTAAGGATGTACAGAAAAGAGGTAGTGATCAAACTCTAAGTTGAACAGAAAAGTATGAAAGCTAAATGCAAAATCCCCCCCCCCCCGCCCCCAAACCCCACAGCCAGTTTCCTCCAAATTTCTCTTGGACAGAAACAGTGAAAATGTAGTTGTTAAAGACTGGAAATATTCTGTTTGAAGCCACTCACTAGTGTGTTATTTTCTGTTAAATTATCTTTTTAAAAAAGAAATAGGTTTAGAAAGTTTGGAGTTACAGGGAATATTCTGTTCTGAAATTATCTAAATGCAGTGGAATGGTTTGAACAATCTGAACTTGTTCTCACATACTCAAGAAACTGTGTCCAGCTTGCATGAAAACTTTAGTTTTTCAGAGGTCAGGATTTCAGCATGAGAACTTATTTTTCTTCTCTTTCTCTTTTGTTTCTACTATGTGATTAGAAATACCCAAATATAAAAGCTTTACTCAGCTAAAGGTAATTGCCAACTGGCTGTCTGTTCATCTCCTGTTCTTTAAAGCTGCAAAAAAGCTTCATCCATCAGCAATAATGTTTTCCTGCTTTTTGTATCGACAGTGTTATAATTCTGTGATTTGGGTTTGAAGAAAGAAAATATAATGGCTAAAATGGTATTGTGGGCACACACTTGATGCGTAAGAATTGTGTCTTCCAGTGGGTATATGCAAGCCTGACAATATTGCTAAAATTCCCATCTTTTTTTATGCTATATGACAAAACTTGATACGAATTAACTAAGTGCCCTTTTGATCTTATTTTGCTTCGGTTAAATAAGTAGTGGTTTGAGAAGAAAAGCAAACAAAACAGGACTGTTGACACTGCAAACCCTAAGGGTTTCTTTCCAGATATACTCAGTTGAATCAGAGCAAATAGGTCAGCTGCTATGCAGACTACATCCAGGGCCTTCCTGGACTTCATGACCCATCATTTTGGCCAGATAGTGCCTTAATAGGCTCTGGTAGAGCCAAGAAGACTTTTTCCTGGGAAATAACCAAAATAGCAGGAATGTAGTCGCCCGTATTTGTGCTCTTTCATGTACTGTGGTAAATGCTTAACACATATGCCACAATGCTGTCATTTATTCATTGTAATAAGCTGACGAAGTGGTGGTTATTATTAACTGAAAGCACTGAGTATCATAGCTGAGAATTTTTGTCATGTACTCTTAAAAGAAAAGTGCAAAAAGAGGAAGCTTATATATAAAGAGCAGACCTGCACGGTGGTGACGTTAAATGTACATGGCCAAAAATTTGGAATTTTAAAGAATAAAAATGGATTCATCAGTGCTAACTGAAGTACACTGCGCTACATGGAAAATAAAATGGGTGTTTAACCAGAAGGAAAGCAGCAGAAAATGGATATACTAGATAAGATGTGAAAATACATATATATATATTTTTTTTTGATCAATGTACTAAGTATATGCATATCCAAAAATAAGGTTGACCTGCTGAAAACAAGCAAAAGCACCTCTGTAATATAATATTGATCTTGTAACAACATTTTTTTATGTATTATTAGTGTGCTCATATATCTTTTTTTATGAAGTTCAAGTTTATAGCCTATGCTATAATGGAAATTCCAAGACTTTCACCTAGTTTTCACATATTGTATAAAGACTGAAAGCATTTTCTTCATTTAGCATACACCTCCAAAACGAGATAGAGATGAGGATGTATTGGTGAGTTTTAGCAGGGGAAAATAAAGGCCATATGTCATTTGAGAAAAACAGGCAAGCAAACAACCTTTATTGTGGTTATGGTACCCAAGAACAGTACGTGTTCTTCAGAGGTTTTTGTCTGGTAGGTCAGAGAGCTGTTTTGGATGAATGCTGGGTTTGTCATGGAATAGGCTTAAACATGAGTGAGCAATGTGCTCTTGTAGCCAAGAAGGCCAGTGGTCTCCTGGGGTGTATTAAGAATGTGACTAGCAGGTCAAGGGAAGTTCTGCCCCTCTACTCTGCCCTAGTGAGATGACATCTGGAGTATTGTGTCCAGTTCTGGACATCCCAGGTCAAGAGAGACAAGGCATTACTGGAGAGAGTCCAATGGACTGCTACAAAGACGCTGATGGGACTGGAGTGTCTCAGCCTTTCCTTGAAGCAGAGATACTTGTGTCTGTTTAGCCTGGAGGAGACTGGGAGGGGATCTTCTCAATGCTTATCATTATTTAAAGGGTGGAGGTCAAGAGGTTGGGACCAGGCTCTTTTCAGTGGTGCCCAGAGATAGGACAAGGTATGATGGGCACAAACTGAATCCCAGGTGGTTTTCTCTGAACACGAGATAAAAACTTTACTGTGAGGGTGTCAGAGCCTGGATCGGGCTGCCCTGGAATGCTGTGGAATCTCTCTGGAGAGATTCCAACGCACCTGGACATGATCCTGTGTAACCTGCTCTAGGTGACCCTGCTGGAGCAGTAGGGGGTTGAATGAGATGATCTCCAGAGGTGTCTTTCATTTCCTACTGTTTTGTGATAGCTTTGAGGTCCTGATGTTTGGATGCCAACAGCCACATCTTTGTAGAAAATTTTTCACAACTTGCAGGAGGCAGTGATAATGTTCACCATATATGTGAACATCTGCCCTTCAAAAAAGGGCATTTCTGCTTTTCTTCAAATCTCTTCTCATTTCTGAAGGACACAAACCAACATGGGCACATGTTCTACCATGCACTGATTATGATAAGATAAAAGAAATACTTTTTTATATGACCTATGTGATCTCCCAGAGTAGCACTAATCTCTGAAATACAATTATTTCTGTAGCCCCACCAGTGGCCTTGGGCCACTTTTCCTGGCTCAAGCCCCATTTTACAGTAATCTATGGTGTCAGTGTTTTTGTTTCATGCCATCGCTGTATCCTACCTCCATGCTTAACCTCAGCTGTATTTCAGTCTCTTTGCCTGTAGTTGCACAATGAATCAGGGAAAAGGTTTCAGTTTTTCCATATAGAGCTGCCCTACACTTCCTTACCATTTTCAATCCCTGGGGATATCATCTCTCTGCCCAGTGTTTAACTGACCTGGCTCCTCCAGTATTTTCTTCAGAAAGCTGCTGCCTGTTTTCTCTCTCTTTTTACTCTCTAAATCAATCTTGAGTTACTGGGTGGGTTTTTTTTATTTTAATCTCTGGTTTTGGAAACATAGGCCAGTTGCCTGTCTAGTGATAAGTGTTGCATTTTCAAGATTATGCCATGAATAATTATTTCTTAAGAGCCTTTTATTTTTGCCTTGCAAATCTCCCTTGCATTATTTCCTTTCTCACTTGTGCCTCCTAACATCATGTGTTTAACATTCGTTCAATGCCAAGCTGCCGACAGGATAACGTGTACCTTCTCCTGTCCTTCATCTGAAAATTGTCGTCTTGGTGGGGTTGTCAAGTCCCATGGGTGGGCTGCACAACTGGTGGGAGAGAGAGGGAGTTAAAAAATAAACCAAACCCTGTATGCGTTGCGTTGCAGAGAAAGAGGTATTGACAAGCGCTTAAGTACTTGGTGCATACTCTGAAAGGAAATATTCCTGAATTTCCAGACCAAAAAGGCTCCAGCAGTGCCAGCCTGAATAGGAGATGAGGAAGAAATGACTCCAAGCCCCCTTGAGTTGCCAGGGTGGGAGATAGAGACGTGGAGAAAGCAGAGCCAAGAGAAGAGATAATCGGTTAATATCCTTATCGCCTTCAAGTCAGTAGCAAAATGCGCTCTCGGTGGTGTGAATATGTTCACTGAGGAGTTCAGGATCACACGCTGAGGCAGAGGATGCTAATAGGTGCTAGCAGGCCCACTCATAAAGTCTATGTTCAGCATCAGTGATTAAGTAAGGGAATATTTGTCCTGAAGTGCCTGGAAACCGGCTGCCTAAAGCCTTCAGGAGTTAGTTGATGGAGGCGCAAAAATACCCTTTGCTGTAACCATCCCTCCCACCTGAGGTTCCTGGGGTGTCTCATGAACACAGGCGGAGGTTCAGGAGACCTTCGAACGGTTATTGATGGAGGGAAGAAGTCAAAGGCTGTCTTCCCAGCCAAGGGAGTGTGAGAGGGACCTCAGTGGCAGGAAAACAAGGGAGGCTGCAGTGGGAAGTGAGGCGATATGTAACAAGAGTAATTATTTTGAGGAAAAAACAAACCAAAACCCACTTCATTCGCTCATGTTTTTACTATGGGGGAGATTAGAGAAGACAACCCAGAAGAGAGGAGTGAACCATCTGCCGTTGCCCTCTCTCCAAGCTGGTGTCCGAGCTAACGCAACTCACTCTGTGCTCCTTCAAGGCAGCGCTCCCTGTTCTTACTGTATATGGAGAAACATCCCCATTTCCCACATTTTAAATCAATCTCAGGTTTAAGTGAAGGTGCAGGCTTAAAAGTTATTACTGCTCCAGTGTTTCCCCTGATAAATTACATGAATAACATTTGAGACAATGCATTGTTAAATATTTATGTCTAGCACTATAGAACCAGAAAAAGCACAAGAACCCCTAGAAGAATAAATATATTTACCTAAATAAATTACTAAGACAAATATACTCCTATGTGCTCTGTACCAATAAACAGTAGGTATTCACTAAATTGTGGAATATAAATGGCTCATTTCCTCTAAATGTACACTGAAAGATCTATAACATGTTACACATTTCCTGTGCTTTGCATATATATTTCAATATTCATCATGAAAAGGCTTGCTTATGTGTCAATATACATTACTTTGCATACATTAAGAAAATATTTTTTTAATTTTACCATTACAAATGTGCTTTAGTATTTTGGGGGGTGGTGGTGGTGGCGGCAAAAGCAGAGGCCTTATTTCATGATTAACCCTTTCGCGGCTCGTCCTTTTTTTTATCAACGTGACATTTGCACAAAATGAATTGCTTGCTTAGACACAGCTAACTAAATAAAAGCAGGCCAGAGCTGATAGTATGAAAAATGGATTTTCATTACTGTTTCATTGATTCTTGTAAATAAGGGCCTGAGGCCTGCTCCAAAAAGGCTGCAAACAGTAATAATTTAATCTGAGGTGACATAGACCAAAATGTATGTGGACAAAAATCATCCTTGAATATTAAACAACAGCCTCAAGACAGAGAAAAGTGTTGCAGGCGAATTTAAATGTATGCAGATCGGTGGGTAACATATTTAAAAACAGAAATTAAAGATTCCTGTCATAAATCACATTTGCTGCCATGGATATGCCTTGTTATGCTGGCGTTTAAGAAAACCTGAAAGGTTAAGGCAGTTGGTGCATTAAATCGTACAAGGATAATTAATACTTTTCTTGTGGCTATTTATAAGAAATGGAAAATATAGTTAGATCAGCTGTGGCACTGTAGTAATTTGAGGGGGAAGAAATGAAAGTATGAGTCAATAGTTTTAACTGGACAAATGTCAAAAGCTTAATGATGCAGTATCCTAATTTGGAAGCCTTTTGAAAGTTATATATGAAAAAAATAGATAAAATAGTTCATTCTTCTATTGCACATATAATTTGGTTGCTTTTCGAACCTTGTAACCTGTTTAATAAAAATAATTTAAAATAATTTCTCCAGTTGCAGTTTGAAAAACAAAACACACACACACAATCTCTTCTGTGGAAGCAAAGTGTAAAACTGGTCTCGATTCTGGAATCATGAAATTTGGGGTTTTTTTCTTATGCATCTTCTAATTAAAAAGACCACTATATTTTGCCATAAAATAGCCTGAAACTATGTGTAAAAACATTATTTCAGTTGTAGTAGTTTGACTTATTACAGCAGTACCTAATGCTCAGGATGGCTTGTAGCAAGACTAATGTAGAAAATAATTTTCCCCTTCAACCTGCTGAAACATTAATCCTTTATTTTTCTTTTTCTTTCTCTATTTTTTTTTTAAACTTAAAGTTACATTCAAACAAACCCTTCCAACTACTGTAATTCCCGAGAGGAAAATACTCCTTCATTACTCATCGAGCTCAGGTTTATGATTGGCCTATTATTTAAAATTCTATTTTTTTTTTCCTCCTTAGCTTTCATGAATAAAAACAATAAACTTTAGTGGTATCAAACATTATTAAAGGGTCTCAAAGCAACAAGACAGGAGGTTTATATGACCAAACTCTCTTAATATAAAGGAGTTGTATATTTTCAGATGTCACTGCCATTCATCTCTTCTCTTTCTCTCTCTCTGCCCCCCTTAAGCTAGGAATAAAGATCCTATTTAAAAAATCTCACCAGCATGTAATAACTTTTCACCTGTTTCATGAGAAGTTAAACATTTGGAATACAATTTGCCTCACTATTATTTTTATTCTAAATGAAAACAGGAAGTATTTCTTTCTTCAGAAGGGATTTTAAAAAAAAAAAAAAATCAGTAAGACATCCAAAAGCTATTTTCAATCTGCAAATGGCTATTGCCATGAGGGAACGTATTTCTTAGACCTCAGCGAATTTCTGATCTGTTTGGAGAATATTTAATCTATCATTATATCAAAAAATTAGATTTTTGAAACTTTACTCTGCTTTGGATTTGGAAATATTAATAAAAATTACCATGGCTGCATGCGGATCTTTGGAAACAAAGATTAGCAATTTTTTCACAGCTCTAGCTAGAACACGCTGTCTTTGGCAAGTTTCTGTTTGCAACAAACAAAATGTGATACTTTATAGGTTATAATATTCATCATTACCCTGATGTGTCATTGGTATGTGGTGTCACACCCTGCTACTTTCTGGACAGTGTTTCCGATTTGATTATGAGAAACCTTTTCTTAAAAACTCATAAGAAAAATATCAGAAGAAATTATCCTAATCTAAAACAAAGAAAAATTCTTATTTCCCTTCAGAGGATTACTTTACAAATAAAAGATTGGTTGTGAAGTAGATTCAGCTTGCTGACTTTCCAATAATTCTCTGGAAAATAATCTGAGTTCAAAGAAGAAAAAAAAAAAAAAAAAAAAAACAAAAAACAAAAAACAAAAAACCTG
>JANHGN010007355.1:36818-67474 GCA_024605025.1 Megaceryle maxima | reverse complement strand
AAAAAAAAAAAAAAAAAAAAACCAAAACAAACAAAAAAAAAACCCAAACAGAAAAAGAAAAATATTTTATACTTTTTATGGTTTGTTTTCTGAATCTGACTATCTCTGTTTCCAAATGTTTTTAGTCTTGCTTGAAAGAATTATCAAATTAGAGAAACACATTCTGAGCAAATATAAAGAATATTAGTTTCTGTCAGTTGGCAAAGAGGAACCACACGGTGGTACTATTAGGAATGGCCATAATTTTCAATACCTTGTGGATCTCTGCTTTAGAAGATTTCTGAAATCCAGGGAAGTTCACTTCCTGACTTCTTCAAGCTCTGCTTTCAATGGGGCCTGCTCCAGGAATGATCACATTCTTATGATGGTTGCCATGAGGCACCTTTAACTCTTTGCGTGTTGAAAGTGGTTGGAATCTGCTTTGAATCAGTGCACATCATGGAGAAGTCCATCTTTTTCTGCAAGCTGCTGTTTGCTCCCATCACTTAGATTAGAATCAGAGGATCATTTTGATTGGAAAAGACCTTTAAGATCATCAAGTCCAGCCAGTAATACCCCACCATCATGTCCACCACTAAACCATGTCCCTTAGCACCACATCTCCACGGCTTTGAAACCCCTCCAGGGATGAGGACTTCACCACTGCTGTGGATAACCTGGGCCAGGCCTTGACAGCCCTACTCGGGAAGAAATTTTTCCTAATATCCAACCTAAACCTCCCCTGCAAAAGGGGAGCTTGAGCCATTTCCTCTTGTCCTGTCACTTTTTCTCTGGGAGAGGAGACCAACCCCCTCTGGTTCCAACCTCCTGTCAGGAGCTGTCAGAGCCAGAAGGTCTCCCCTGAGCCTTCTCCTCTCCAGGCTGAACAAGCCCAGGTCCCTCAGCTGCTCCTCACCACACTCCTGTTCCAGCCCCTTCCCCAGCTCTGTTGCCCTTCTCTGGCCACGCTCCAGCCCCTCCATGTCCTGCTGGGAGTGAGGGGCCCAAAATTGACCCTAGGATTTGAGGTGACCTCACCAGTGCCAATACAGGGGACTATCCCTGTCCTAGCCCTGCTCGCCTCAGTCATGCTGATAGAAGCTAATTAAGGCAGAATGGAATTGCACAACTTTGTAGAACCTTGACCTCTCTAATGTCTCTGACTGGGCTAGCTAGCCCGGGCATCCTGTTTCTTGTGTTGAAGCCACCCCAAACACTTGGTGGGATGATGGAGAACAGCGAGGCAAGTGAATTAGAGAGTATGTAAGAGGTCAAGACAATACATAGGACAGCAGTGATTTATGTAACCTTCAGGCCTTGCAGTGCCACTAGCTCATTGCTGTGACAAGAACTGGAGTGGAAACGTGAACTGGCCCAATGTGAATCCACGTTCCTGGCAGCAGTCTCAAGGATGAGAAAGCCTGGGACACACTTAACACTTCCTCAAGGCCCAGAGAAGCAGCATTTCAGCAGACTTTGCATCTCCAGGGCTGACCTCAGTCTTACTGACACCTGTGGCTTTTTCAGCTGATGTAAAGGGGCATCTCTAGTGTGTAGGACTTGTCCAGCACCTGTTCTTCTTTAGGGCATACCAGAAGTACCTCTATTTTTCTAAGGCAGGTTTCCAGTGTGATCTGGTTTATTAAATTTGACAGCAGTCTTATTCTTCCGATTGAGCAACTGGTCATTTTAGGGACATTAAAAAGAAAAGAAAAAAAAGGAAAATAATAATATATATATATATGTATAAAAAGAAAGAAAAGTGTTGTAGAAATCATCAAACTATTCTTGCCTCTGGTTCCTTCTGTGCCAGTTCTCAGTGCCCAGCAACCTGGCTGAGCTCCTGCTGCAGCTGTGCCATCACATGATCCTCCTCCTGAATTTTATTCCTCTACTTGTCAGACTGTGTTTAGGAAACCTGTAGGTACTTTCTAAATGGGAGTTTTTTAACCTTCTCTTGTATGTGGTTATACGATGCACTCGGAGTCAGTGCAGGAGTATAAATATCCTTACTGAGGAAAACCAAGCTAATAAATGAGGGTTATACCAGCATTATTTAACTTTTACAATAATAATAGACTTTTTGATGTCAGAGATGGAAAAATCATTTGGTGTGTGTACTTAAGAATAAGTCAACTGAAGGAATAATCAAACTCTCTCCAAATAATCTTTATATCAAAAGCTTTGGTCTGTCCTTATTTCAACTCTACAAGCAATCTATGTGCACCACAGCATGTCCAGAAGGTCATGAAACAGGCGTGTTTTGCCTGGATAAAAGAAGCTATCAGATACTGAAAAAAACCCCTATTCTAGAATTGATCTTTCATGGCTTCTGTGAGCAAGAAACAAGGTTATATTAATTTTAGAACCATCTGAGCTTTGGGCGCTGACTTTCATTGGCTAAGATGTTAATATTTTATGTGAGCCTAAAGCATGCCCAATTAAAGTGAGATCAGAAACGTCCACAAGTATATTCAAAGAGAAGCATTAGAGTTTTAGACAGTGCCATAAATTCATGTGCCAAAAAGCTACAGAGGAATAACGTTAAGGGTCTGGCAAATAAAGAAATAAATAGAAGCTTGGAATGTCATTCCTGCAGCTCAGGCAAGTCCTGTGGTATGAAAACAAGCCCTGCTATAAATCCTTTAAAATAATTACCACACATGAATGCACCAGGGCAATAGCTGATTTACAGGGTGGACAACACTGGCAGTGCACACCCATGGTACCAGAGGACAGGGTGAAACCCTGAAATGGACCTTGAAACTCAGGTATCAGCTGGAGAGTCAGTAGTTACTCCTCTGTGCAGATGCCACGCTTGCCTAGACCCTGCATCAGAGCTGAAGATGTGAAGTGGCTGTGGGAGTGATAAGCTGGTGACCATCTAACCACCTCTCCCAAAATGTGATTCTTGCAATTTTTAATACTGCCTACTTTTTGGAAATTCCTCTTTTGATTTCTTGGGGTGTACCAGAGTTAACCTGGGTGAGATACAGACGCGTTACTCTAGAAGGGTTTTTTTTGGTGAACTCCTGCACTGTTGCAAAGTCTTGATTTTATTTTTTTCTGAAAGCAGAACTGTGAAAGGCTCTGAAAAAGTTTGGGTTGGGTGGAAAGGCTGCCCCAGGGAAGCAGTGCAAGTCCCCATACCTGGAGGGATTTAAAAGACACGTAGATGTGGTGCTGAGTGACATAGTTTAGTGGTGGATTTGTCAGTCCTGGGTTAACTATTGGACATGATGATTCTAAAGGTTTCTTGCAACCAAAATGATTCCGTGAAAAGACTTTTACAATTATGGCCAGTTCTTCTTGTGCCTGTTAATAAATCCCCTTACTGTCAATGCTATGCAGCTTCTTTCACCCAAGCAGGTCACATCCATCCCTACCTGGAGGTCCTATCTACATCCATTTAGCTGTGATGCCACCCCACTCAGGTTTCATCACTTGATTTTGAGTCCTAGCCACCAGCTTAGCTCCTGCAACCTATCCCACCAATTTTCTCTGCTTTAACTACTGAATTAATTTAGGGCTGACTTTGTCCTGTCTGTACAGTCCTGCTCTTGCAAGCAGTGAAGCAGGAGACAGATTTTAAAAGTATTAAATATGTCTGATCTGAAAAGTCTGCTGCCATTGTCCACGTGTGTCCATGCGTTTATCTGTCTAAAAAATTGGAAACAGTTGCTGGACTTTCTACAGAAAACATCTTTTCATCTGCCCAACTAAAAAGAAGATGCATATTGTTTATGGTCCCTCATGCAGTTTTGTGAGTAACACAGATATTTAATAGGTTCCTGTCTGCATTCTGGTAGGCAGAACTTAGTAATTCCATGATGAAGCAGACTCTGGGCACAGGGACTGATCCAGATTTCAGGTGCAGCGGGAGGGGTGCTCTGCCTGCTCTCCTGTCTTGGGGCAGAATGACAGCATTCCTCTCCTATCCCCCTCTTCCACGTGCCCCCATCCCCATGTGTCTAGCTCTAGACACCAGTCCTTCTGTTCATAATGCTCCACTGTAGACCAAACTCTTAAATAATTACATTTTTAAGAACAATTTGGGGTCATAAGCCTGGAATAAATCTGTAAGGATAGAAAGAAGTCTCCCTTGCCAGTTCTGTGTGACCTAAATACATCAAAAAATGATTGTTATTTGGATTTTTTTTGCTCGGTGTTTTGGTTTGTTGGGATTTTTTTTTTTTTTTTTTTTGTGATTATCCATTCTTGGGATGAAAACCCCTGAATGCTGAGAGTCAACACAGAGCAAACCCATGTGGATTAACAAGGGACAGTTGAACCACTTTAGATAAAATAAGAACCAACTGGGTTTACTTTTTTTCCCCTTCCCTTTTTTTAATTTTCTTTCCTTTTTTTTTTTTTTTTTTAATGCATTCCTCAAACCAAACAAACTTTTCTGAGGTTTATGAAAGTTTTGAAAACTTTTTGTGTTTGTTTTACAAATTTTCACATGCCTCAGCACTTCCTGGTTGTGCTCTGGGTCTGGAAAGAAAAGAAGCAAAATAATGTGTAAAGAAATGCCTGGTATTTGCTGGTAACTCTCGTGGGAACACTTCCCTTCAAATATTCAGACATTTTTTACTCCTATTCTGCATCTGTGGTCAGCTCAGCATCATTACTGTTAGACATTGGTAAAGATGGAATATTACCTGCACTTGGATATTTATTGGCTCATTATCATGCCTTTATGAATTAATATGGAGCTAAGGAATCTCTTAAGCCTCATGAAAGGTAGAATTATGTTTGTGTAAAATTACATTTACCTTTGTTACAGGAAAAGAAACACCAGCTCCTGATTAGCAGAATGCCTTGGAAGCAGATTTGCTGAAATTTTCTTAGCACACTCTCCCAGGCCTGCTTATCAGAGGGGTTTTTTTGGTATTCACGGACCTTGGGTGAGCTTGTTTAACTTGGGAGGCATTGTAAAGAAACTTCTTAAAGTGTTTTCTTTCCAGAGTGCGTGAATTCTTAGGTATGTACAAATAATAATGATTACTTCCACATTTTGCTTCTAGATTTTGGTTTTGCTGGATTCTCAAAGTCAGTAGGAAAAAGTGGGGAGGTCCCTTTTGAGCCTCTCTAGCTTCTGCTCTGTACTGAGAAAAAAATGACATTCATTGTAAGACCAAAGATATTTTATGTATTTTATGCAGCCAAACAAACAAACTCAGTTACTAACAACCTGAGTCAATTCTGAGTAATTGATTTAGGGCTGAAAGGCTTGTGTCCTATTACCAATCCCTTGAGCTATGCAGTCCCTAGAGAGGAAAATTATTGTATTTTTCCATCCCCTGTCTGCTCACATGAGCAGAGAAAGCAGGGCAGAGGAATGATGTGACACTCATGTCTGTTTTCATGTATCAAAGCAAAGCTGTGAGGTCCAATTTTAGTCTGTTTTTACCCCTAACCATGTTACAGGGCCTTCAGTAAATAAAAAAGACAATTCACAATTGTTTGGAGTACAAAAAGGTTTGAAGTTTGAGTGGCTCTGCTAGCTTTTCAAATATTGAGATTTTTCTCTACATTTATGGCATTTTGCTCATCAGCAGCAGTCATGAGTCTCCTGTAAGGTCTGATCTCCACCTGAACTCCTCTCAACATCCAGACCAAAAGTTTGTGCTTCGCCTGGGTGGTTCAGCATATGAACCCACCTTTCCTCAAGGACTTCAGGAGCCCTCAAATTCAGGGTCTTGCACGTCTTTGTCACACAGAGCTAAGGGAAGAATGCAGTAGATCTGTTGCTGATGTGTTAATAACCAAAGAAAAAGACTGAAAGCAAACCTGTGAAACTACCTACATCTTGCCTTCTTGCAAATGTCTATCATGGTTTAAACCACCACTTCGGTTTCTTTGGTCTCATAGGCTATAATTTCCTGTTATCAGGATAAGGATGTTTTAAACAGCTTTTTGCAGATGATTAGGTATTTGCTGATCATTCAGGACAATTTACAAAGATAAATATATGTTAAATGGTTTCTTGTTAAAACCAATGTAGAAGTAACCCCTCGAGGCCAGACAGTAATTACTCCTAATAACAAATTAAAGCATTACCTACTTCTTTTCCTTATTTCATTTTGAAGAAGAAATTACCTTACAGAATTGAATATATTCAAAACTATCGATGAAATTTTTTTTTTATAAAGTCACTAAAAAATATATTATATATATGGAGGAAGTAAAATGCTCAGAGAAAAGGATGACCTCAAACTTACTTTTGCAGTAACCCTGAGGGTGTTTTGAGGACCTCATCGTGGTCTGAGTCCAGCTCTACCTCTGCTCACTCCTTAAGCACAGCTGATGGTGTGGATCCATCCAGGGCTGGTCTGTGGGGACACAGCTCACAGGATCCTGCAAGTACCTGAAGGGAGGCTGTAGTCAGGTGGGGGTTGGGCTCTTCTCCCAGGCAACTAGTGACAGGATGAGAGGACACGGCCTGAAGCTGCAGCAGGGGAGGTTTAGGTTGGATCTTAGGAAGCAGTTCTTCATGGAGAGGTTGGTCAGATGTTGGAATGGACTGCCCAGGGAGGTGGTGGAGTCACCGTCCCTGGAGGTGTTTAAGGAAAGAGGAGATGTGGCACCTAGTGCCATGGTCTAGCCAGTATGGTAGTTTTAGGTCACAGGCTGGACTTGATCTCGGAGGTCTTTTCCAGCCTCAATGATTCTGTGATCCATCACTGCCCCCCAGCCATTGCCCAAACTGGACATCTGAGCTCTCCCCTGGAGACCTCTGCCCGGTCACGTTACGCCTGTGGATGTGCATGCAGGGTATGGTGACAAACCTCTCTTCCTGAAGAAATGGAAGTAATGACTAGTTCTGTCTAAATAAATGGGCAGAAACCTTCAGAGGTATTCAGGTACTCTCTCATTGATTTTAGTGAACACTGGTATCAGGAGGAATCTACACTCTAAAATATCCGACTTTTCTTTTTCTACTGGATGGGGATGGAAAGAAGTGATTTGAAAACAATCATTGACAGGCATAATCTCAGGTGAGGGTTTATTATCTCTAGCCTCTGCCTCCTCAAGCACTTCTTAGTTAGCTTTCAAGTTTTAAATAGGTTGCTTCTGAAAGTTTCTCTTTTCTTCAGAAATAAATTTAGTTTAAACCTGCTGTAGATTTTGTCCCTCTTCTTTTGCTTGGCCCTTTGGGTCCAAATCAAAATGTAGGCATGGCTGGAAATGGCTCAGCCATTGGCTCTGAATTTCCCCTAAAATGTTTGCTGCGTGGTGGTTCTGTTGCATCCTCTTTTTCCTGGTAAAGGAATTTGTTTTTATCACGGAATGGTTTGAGGTGGAAGGGACCTCAAAGATCATCTAGTTTTAAATTTACCAACTATCTTCAGGCTATAAATATCATGATTATTAAACAAATGTTCTCTATTCATAAATTATTGCAGAAGAGCCATCGACTTCAGGCAGCCTCTACAGGCTTCTCTGCCCAGGGCTCAGTTTTGAATTAGGGGCTTCTGGAATACAAGAATGACAGATCCTGTGATCTTCTCACAGAAGCACAGAATGGCAGGGGTTAGATGGGACCTCTCAAGATCATCTCTTCCAACATACCTGCTAAAGCAGGTTCACCTAGAGCAGGTTTCACAGAATCACATCCGGGTGGGTTTTGAAAGTTTCTACCTTTTAGGTATTTATAAGGATTGGTAAGGTCCCCTCTCAGACTGCTCTTCTCCAGCTGAACAGCCCCAGAGGTCTCAGGCTTTCCTCAACAGAGAGATGCTCCAGTCCCATCAGCATCTTTGTAGCCTCCGTTGGACGCTCTCCAGTAATTCCTTGTCTCTCTCATCCTGGGGAGCCCAGTACTGGACACAATACTCCAGATGTGGCCTCTCACTAGGGTAGAATAGAGAGGCAAGGGAACCTCCCTTGACTTGCTGGCCACACTCTTCTTAATGTTCCCGAGGACAGCACTGGCCTTGGCTACACTCCTGCCTCATGGTTAACCTGTTGTCCACCAGGTATCCCACCCAGGTCCTTCTCCATTAATTGGTGAACTGTGTATGCAAAAAGTCTTCCCAAATCTTTGGAGCTTTTTGATTGTCACAATAAATGTCTGAGACTTAGTGGCTGAGGCACCTTTTACAGCTTTCATACTCGTATAATTTATACTGCAAGGGCAATGCACACCTCAAGGTAAACCAGGGCAATGTGTTTGACACTCTTCCTCCCAAGAAAATATGACTTTGGCTCATCTAGTTCATTTATGTATAACAACCACATCAGATGTTTTTGAAAGCTCTATAGAATTTGTATGAGTAAGAGATTTTTTTTTTTAATGAGTTTCTGTCTTTTCAGTTAAAAAGCATTTTCTGTCTGGGTCCTGCCATCTGTTTGCATATCTGTCTTGCTAGACACTCACTTTAAGCAAATAGCTGTGGCTTCTGAACCCAGTCGTATCTTTCTAGCTCAGTTGGAGTCTGTCCCAAGTTTGGCCAAAAGTTGGGCAAAAATCTGTGTCCCTGGAGGTCTTTGATACCTCTGCTCATTACCATGTACTCACTAAGGTGTGCCATGCTATATGTGATAAAAAGCTTGGCTTGTAAAACATAAAGTTAGATTCAGTTTATCAACTATGGAAGTTCTTAAATAACTTCTTTTATTTTTTTTTTCCCCTTATTGAAGTTTTCACAGAGCTGAGGTCTTTCCAAAAGCAGAACCACTTGGTTTTCATGGGCTCCATGTGGATGCAACGCAGTATGCACCTGGCTGTGAAATAAATGCTTATTTCTTGCAAGTGTTGTTCTGTGACAGCAGAGCACCAGCAATATTTTCATTCCTGTAGTGCAACATGCTATCTCTTACATATAATCTGTCAGGAAAAAGACTGTTTGGTATCAACTTTTTAATATTGCCTCTACCTTCTAAGTGTGGAAATAAAGAAGCTGGTTAAAAAGTTTGTGCCAGAGTTGGAAATCCAAGTTTCCTTCTCATAAAGGCTTGATTTTTTTTTTTAACTGCAAGATCTTCAGAAGTATTCTACCCCTTTGTGAAACACTAGTGTCTTGAAGGATGCTTTAGAAAGCATTTATTTAGAAAGATGTTGGTGTGGCTGGTCAGTTCTTCTCTGGATAACTGCAGCTTAACCTGCATTAATGAATTACAGCGTTATGATCAAAAAGTCCAGATGAATACGTGTCATGTGTAACACAATTAGTTATTTTCTCAGTTTGTCTTCAAATGTACCGTTTTGTTTGGGAATATTGCAGATATATGTCACTCATTATTGATAGATTTGTCTGACTTCCTGTCAAATCTATGTACATTGACAAAAATCTATTTTGTTGTTTTTGTCACAGAAATCTATACTGGCATTTTTCCCCATGGAGATTTGGCTAGTCATTGTCAGCATGAGGTGCCAGCTAGAGCTTTTACTGTTTTTATTGTGCCAGCTGCTTTCTTGGCTTCAGATCCTTTGGTTCAGATTGTAAATGGGGGCGAGACATCCGTATCTAGCCAGCGTGCTCGATGGAATATGACAGGGACTTGATTTTTTATTTCTTGCTGCCTTTCTTAGTATTAGTAGGAGATGACAAGGATGGCTTTATCTTCTGACCAGCAGAGACGGTGAAGGAATGGGGAAAGAGAGAGAGAGAGCATGCACGTACGTGGGCTGTGGGAAATGTTAAAATACAAATTGAAAGCTGCTCATTCCTACTGGTTTGTTGGGTTTGTGTTCTTTTCTTTTTTTTCTCTTTTTTTTTTTTTTATTTGAGGAGATGTTGGGAGTTCAGAAAAAAATAATTTCCAAACCTTTTGGCTAATGTTAAATCAGAATCATTGAATTCTTTTCATAATTTTTGGCCTAAATTATTATAACTAAGCACACTCCCACTGAGAAATCAGGTCTTTCAGAGGTGTCTGTAGTTTGTTTAGTGGTGTCCAGAGTCACCAGCTAGCTCGACAGTGTAGGATTTAGTTAATAAATAGTTCATGTTTTAAGCCAAAATTTGGAGGGGTTTTTTTAAGCATTGGCAACTTCTGCAATTTTAGCACAGGTCTTGTGATATTTGCTGTGTTCCCTAAAGCCCCAACTGCTGGAGCAAGGTTGTTAATCTGAACATGGAGTCCTTTTAGAAGTATGTTTCCAGCCCATGTGTTTACAAAGAAAAAAGCCGAAAACCTGAATCCATTTCCAGCAGAACAATTAAACCCAACACAATTCTTGTCTCTTGAACTGCCGTGATTTTAAAGCCAATCTTCCAACTTTCTGGATTCTGGCTTGTGATTTTTTGAATACCGAGAGCTGGCATCCCCTTTGCATTAAGCTGTTTTCATTTTTGATGGCAGCCTCGTGACAGCCATCCAAACCAAAGAAAGGGGCTGTATATTACATTACAAATCCATAGGAAGGCAGGCAGGAAGGCATCCCACACATGCAACATAGAGACAAGGCAAAGACACCACGCCCCTGCTGATGCAGCGTGTCCCCTCGCACACTAATGGCATGGCTGGAGGGTTCAAGAAGCCTGAACTTGTTCTCCATAAACCATCAGAGCGACTGCAGCACACATAGACCCAACCAAGCGGGTTTTAGCGCTGCTTGCAGGCGTGCCAGCAGCAGTGGAGCCATATCAGCATGGACTTTGGTTCAGGCCAACTGCCTGAGAAGATATCCAGGGTCCCAAGAAAGCTTGTACTGAAGCCTGTTGCTACCACAGCTATTTTACTGCTGGTACCTAAGGTAGCTTGATTAAACTTGGACGTGTAGACCCATGCTGTAATCATTCCCTAAATGACTGTAAATTTGGCCTCGTTGATCTTTTAAATCCTTGCCTTTTCAGAGTGCCAGTTCACTGTAAATCACAGACCTTCTCCATTTTCTTTATTTGATTCCAGAAAACTGTCTCTGTAGTAAAAACAAGTCTTTGAAAAATGCTCATGTATCCTGCTGTCCTCTTCTACTTGGGGTGATTGCATAATTAACCTGGCCAAGTATCAACCATACAAGAGTTGAATGCATCCCAAGTTCAACTGGGGAGGTTTTTACCATAAGAATGTGCCTGTCCTGAGACTAAAACACAGGTTAGATTTCCAAGTTTCTGAATATTGCTCAATGAAAGAAGAATATGTTGCCCATGAGGAAAAAAAAAAAAAAAAGTTAAAAAAAAAAAATCAAATGGTGGTGTAATCTATAATCAAAAGCCCTAATGGGCACAAAGCATTTTAGAACAAAGGTTTGCTGAATCTGCAAGGATATTAAGAGTGTTAAAGTCTGAACAAAGAAAATGGTCTTATTTACTAAGTATAAGGAAGTTACTAAAGCACAGATAAAAAGCTCATAGGGCAGACAAAGCTCTCTGAATCCTTTTTCTTTTCCTGCAGTCAGATATGAACATATGATACATGAATATTTATCAGAACTGCAGATAACTAGTAACTACAGTTGGATTTAAGCTCAGCAAACCATGGCTTGCAGTTTGTGTTCACAGGGGCTTCGTGCAAATATATTTTCTTTTTTTGGCATTTTATTTTTTGCGCTCTGTATACGCGGGCTTGTCTCCCCTAAGCTGTCTTTTGATTCTAACTGAATGAACCTAAAAATACAGCAAAGATCTTCAATACAAAACATCCAGTGCATATCAACTAAAGGCTGACAAGGTTTTTCTACGCTCACGGTTGACAAGAGTGACTTTCAAGCTTGTACCTAGTCCAAGCCAGAAATCTCCAGTTTTAGTCCCGGCTTCATTGTAACACTGTTCAGGTTATGTTGAAACATTTATGAACCTCCCAGAGCTTTGTCTTGCCTCAGTTTTGTAACAATGTCTGCAAGGCAGTGACGCAATGACAGTTTCATACTGGTGCAGTTGCCACTTGATCGGCTGCTACCCACAATTTTGAACAGCAGAAAATTGGAGGTTCTTCAGAGAAAAGGGGAAAGCTGTTTTACTCCCATCCCTATTCCCAGGTAGAGCAATAGATGGTAATTATCAGAAAGCAGCTATGCACTCACTTTTCTCTCATGTGCTTGGGTGCACCAGCATCTCGTGGAAAAAGATGTGGTGGGAGCAGACAGATGGGAGCGTTGCAGATGCTGGTTGCAGCAGGTACCCTGGACAGTGAGAGGAGCAAGGGCTCACCCGTTTCATAGAATCATATGATGGTTTGGATTGGAAGGGAACCTGAAAGATCATCTAGTTCCAACCACCCTGTCCTGAGCTGGGACACCCTCCACTAGACCAGGTTGCTCAAAGCCCTGTCCAGCCTGGTCTTGAACACTTCCAGGAACATCTGAAGTTCTGCATCTGCATCCACATCTGCATCCACAGCTTCTCTGGGCAACCTATTCTAGCATCTCACCACACTTACAATAAATAATTTCTTCCTAATATCTAATCTAAATCTACCTACTTTCAGTTTAAAGCCCTTACCCCTCATTTTGGTTGTGACTGACCATGCGTGGACCACCCTTCTGCCCAGCCCCATTTAAACGCTAAAAGCTCTGGATGCAGGAGATTGGAGTACAAGGTGCATCACTCCTTTTACCTAGTTTTCCACGGAGCTACATTGCAGTAATGTCTTTTTCTTTGTGGTTCAGACAGATTTGCAGAATCGTGGCAGAGGGCGAGACAGTGCAGGCAAGAGGTTAAAGCAAGAGAGCAGGAGTCAGTAGGTCTGCAGGGCTTCACCCTGGTGCTGCCAGACTGCTCTTATTAAAGATTAGCAAGTGATGTTCAGCTACTAATGTAAGAAGGGCTCTTCTGGGCCAAACCAAAATTCCCTCTAGCCCAGTACCCTGTCTCTGACAGTGGCTAGTTCGGGAAGCTGTATAAGAATAGGACTTTGGTATGAATTCCTGGCTTTTGGTAAGTTGTGTTTTAGGGACTTTTTGAGTTTGCGGCTGTTGGGGGACGACTGAATTTTTGGGCTGATCATCCCAAAATTTGTGTAATCCTTTCTCTCGAGTCCACAAATGCTTTTTACCACTTTGCTTCTTAATCTTAGTTTACTGAAGTGTAACTCAGGTTAATTGTTCTTTTGCAGTCACCTTGTTTTCCCCGGTCCCTGAGTAAAAAAGGCAGAAATGTGAGACAACAACTATTCCCGTGTTGTGGGAACGTGCCTTTTTCTGGCTAAGCTGGTTAGCTTTTGCTCTGGAGCCAGACCTGTGATGATTTCTCATACTAAATATTATTTTTCCTTTCATCTTTTTTTTTTTTTTTTTTATAGTTACTACTTTCTTCATAAACAGTTCAGGGTCTTCACAAATGCACTACCAAGGGAGTAGAAAGGTCACAAACATGGAACTTATTATTTGATCCGTTGTTTTGATTGCAGGGAAAAGTGGACAAAAACTGTAATTTTGAACTCAAACTTTTATGGACTGTCTAGTCAGGGAAGGAAAAGCAGTTTTGCATCCCTGGCTTGGAAAGCGTTGCTGTCGTTTATATTATGAACATGATACAAATATAAGAAAGGGTCTATTTTCTGCTTCGGTTTCAGATACAGCTGAAAGCTCTCAGGGGTCCAAGGTACAAATCCACTGAGGGTTTTAAAGCAAGTAAAGCAATTTTGGCTTGGGTGGGATGTAGGTCATGTGTAACAACGCATGAGAAAGCACATGGCAGTATTTGTCTTGAGCTAGAAGAGTGATAAAACTGAGACTCAGACAGGACAAAGAAGGGGGGTGGGCAGGGAAAAGGTATAAGACAAGGGGAAATTACAAGCATGGAAGAGGATTTACTCAGAGGTGAACTCAGGAGGGAGGCATGCCCAGGAAACTTTGCAGAGGAGGTAATAGGCAGACTTGAAGAGCTAGGAAATGCGAGAGGGGAAGGAGATTTGCTGCATAATGTAACAGAAATTGGCCAGAGTGTAGAGGGGAGAGGTTTTTATTCACAGTCTTAAACTAAGATAAGGGTCATCTGATTCATCATGACCTGACTAGAACCAACTAAGAGAGCTGGACCAACTCCATGTGAGTCATTTTCCTGCATCCTGAGCCATTATTATTCTTATTAAACCAAAAAACTACACTGCATTCACATGATAAGATTTGGGGAAAAAGAAACAAGAGAAGCAAGGATATTTCCAGTTGAAGGATTTGGTTTGTTTACGCTTGGCTCTCACCCTGACCAAGCCTCTGAAATGGGATCAGCCACCAGTTGTGGACCTCCCCCCTATGCTACAGTGAGTGGCACTGGGGATGGAGCAGAAGCTGCACCTCAGCCCCACTCTGGTGAGGTGGGGTCGGATCACGTAAATTCTACAGAACTTTGTTGTTGTCCTGGGCCGCTCTCCAAAGACCTGAATGCCAAACTGAGCTCCAAGAAGCACCCAAATATGCAGATGTTTTGTATGAGCAGGATTTTAGAGCTATGAACTTCACAGAGGAAGAGAGCTGGGCTGGAAAACTTTCTTGTGACTCAGCACTTCACTCACACATGTGAACAGAGAAGGATGCAAAAGTCAAAAAAACATGGCAAAAAACACCCAAACCAGTGTTTTTTGAATCTCAGCGGGAAAAAGATATATTTTCCAAGTCTGCTTCGAGGCTTTGGTGAGTTGTTATTTAACAAAGCTGGGTCACAAGTCTCTGCACTTATCCGGATTTCTCTCAAACTCATTTTTTAACTTTAAAAATAGGATTTATTTTAAAATCTTTAAAGATGGTAGGTGTCATTCACTGAAAAAACCCTGCAAGCTTTGATAACGCATGGCGGGGGGGGAAGCAGCAATCTCAGAGACGGGTGCTTTGTGGTCCTTCATACACAAAAGGTAGTGGAAAGGGAGCAAGGGAGGCCAGCAGGTAATTTGGGATGGAAGAACAGTTTGTCTGGAGACTGACAGTTCCCCATCTAATTGGTGAGGTCGCACAAGATGGGGATAAAACCTTGCTCACCTCTGGAAGGAGGAAAACCCCCCAGGACAGAAGGCAAGCTTGATTGCCTGAAGCTTTACCCATGGGCCTGGATTTGCTTGAAGGGTGGTTAGTGGTACCCAGGGGATCCAAGAATACATCCCAAGGTCTCCGAGGTTGTCACCCATGTCCTTGGCAGCTCCTGTGTAACAAAGAGGTTGATGAGCTGGGGTCTTGCCTCAGGAGACTCACCAGGGAGTCCAGGGACCATGCAGGTCTTGGTGTGGTGCTTGCCTTTTTTTTTTTTTCCTGGCCTCTGTGGCTGACTTAAAGGTCTGGATGGTAGGTTATGGGAGGTGGGAAAGTAATGAGTTAAGCTTTTCTTCCTTTTATCTGACCGTATTTCCCCTGGATCCAGCAGCCAGTGGGTTTTATCAGTTCTGCTGTGACTCAGCCTCATCCTCCCCCGCTTTATATCCTACCTGATAGTTACGATTTCGTGATCCCCTGCATGGGAGAGAGGAACAGACACAGCCTAGAAGAACCCAGACTCTGTGAAGACACAGATGCAGCACCAAGCCAGGGTGACTCAGAGCCTCATCTAAGGTAGACAGATCTGAAATGCACTCGGTTAACTGTGTGGGAGTCCTGTGGACCAGACTTTGGAGACCAAGATCCTTCCCACTTCTCTTATGCTTAGCCAGTAGATATTTAATGCCTTTCTGTCATACAAAAATAACTTCTGTACCAGTTTGTTTGGTCAAATTTCCCCCTGTCTCTGACTCATGTGTTATACTGCTATTGTCAGGTCACTGTCACCCATGGAAAAGGCTGAAATTTCTCTGTACAGGCAGAAATATTTTATGGGCATTTAGTCATATTACCTGTTTCCCTATGAAAACCAAACTCAGCTATTCAGTCCATGCTTCATCCAGTCTCAGACTGTGGGATCACTAAAGCACTTTCTCAAGTTTACAGAGTGTGTTTTCTGATTTAAAGCATGTAAGAGGTAAAGGTGAAAGAGTGGGAAAAGTGTTGGGGCAGGAGCTGTTCAAAACTATCGACATCTCTTCTTCTGATTTAGTTGTCAGAATCCTGACATTTTGGAGTCATAAAAGAGAAGTGTCCAGATCAGATGAACTTTGCAGGCCGTGCCCCTGCACAAGGAACGTGCTACGCAGTGCAATCCCCAGCACAGCTCTGTTCTGGGCTATGGTTGCACCTGGATTCTCAGGGCTTTGTGCACTTACCCTTCAATTAACATGTGCTAGAAAGGCATATGTTGTAGTATCAAGATGAAGCTGTATCCAGACATTTATTTTAAGCTTTTAACTAGCCAGAGATTCATCAATATTCTATATGTTGAGAGTGGGTGTACAGCACAGTGTATGTCTCTTCCGTTCCTGTGTAGCTCCAGCAAAACTTCATTGAACTATTTCAGAAAGTGCATATGCCCTTCAGCTCACCTTAGCTAAAGTTCTCTCATCCCACTTGGGATGTGATAGGCAAAGCACAGGCCAAGGTTGTTATCGCTACAATTTCTGTACAAACATATTGTTAGTCTTTTGCTTAGGGATCGGACAAAAGGGAATATTTGGAGGGAAATAACTGGGAAAATGAAGAGAGATCCATAGTTTGAGTTTACACAACTCACAGCAAGCTTTAGGTTAAAGTACATAAGGTTACTAAAACCCAAGATGCATCAATGCAGGCAACTATTTGGAGGGTTTAGCCTCATGACATAAAATCCATGTGCCAAAAATATAATTCTTCTCGATTCAAAGAGTGTATTCTGTGTAATACGGGGAGTTCTCTATATTCTACATAATAAAGGGAATCGTGCAAAAGGAGATTCCTGCATAGGGCAGGAATCCTCAGACTTCTGTTCTGAGTTGAAAATGTAAACATTTATTTGATATCATAGCTCAAAATACACAACTTAAGAAGTATGGAGACATGGTATAGATTACATATGAATTGTGGGCATGTAATGGCACATCTGTGCAACCATCTTTCTTGGTGCACTTTCTTTCTTTTACAAGTCTTTTTTTTTTTTTTCCCTTTTTTTCCTTCACTTTGAGTCAGATTCTGCCATTTTGATGCATATTGTACAGTAGCTTGTTTGATGCATAACCTTGCTAAAATAATGAAGACAGAATGAAGCTAGAATTTACTTGAGAAAGGACCAAAAAGAAAAAAAAAAAAAGGCATTTCCAATAGTTGGTGAAGATTAGAACCAAGATTTCAGGTCACTTCTCTTCACATGAAGCCACCTATTTATATGTTCAAAATAGCTCACCAGCAAAATTGGGGGGTTAATTTATTTTCATATAGTATTTGCCTTTGGGGGAAAGAAGATGTTTTTTAAGTGCTTAGCCCCAGAACCAAATGCTCTGTCTCAGTTTAAAAGTGACTTGTAAGGCACTGAGGATCCAGAACTTGCTTTTGATGTAAAATATAGCAGACAGTGCAAATACCCACAATATGTTTTCTCAAATCAACTTCTGTGCCAATAAAAATTGGAGCCGGTGTAAGGTCATGTATGCAAAGTATCTGAGATGAGGACCCCACTCATATCATTAAACTAATTAGGAAGGGAACAAATTAATACTTTGTTTTATGGCCATTAATGGAGAAATTTGGTTTGTTTGTCCTTTAAATGTTGAAGTATTACCTGAAGACATTATAAATTCCAGATCAGCTAAAGTACTTGAATTGCTATGGTCTTTAACTTGCCTTCATTATAGCTTCCATGATCTATAGCTTCATTTTATGTAGACCATATGCAGTTAAAAATAACTGGAGTTGCTGTATTTTATATATGCCTTTGTAAGCATTTCCAACTGCAAAGGGATTTTTTTTTTCTTATAAATACAGAAAACCCCAACAAGTTTTATGTTTTCATTTCACCTCTTCCCTTTTTACTAATTTTTTTTTTTTTTTTTTTTTAATAGAAATGCTACAAAGGGGAACTTTGGATAAGTATTACCAGCAAAGCCCAGTGTTGCAACACAGTTAACTGCTGCAGAGTTTCTATTTAAGGTTACCTGGCACAGTCAGCTCAGCCAGATGTACTTCTGCTATTGGATAATGTGATTTGCTGACAATGTGCACTGCCTTAAAAAAAAAAGAAAAGAAAAAAAAGGAAGTACCTAGGTAACTTATGTCCAAATCACACATATTCTTTTAGTTAAAATGAAATGTGAGCCCGAATTTAGCCTTTAATTACATTTCCTTCCCTACCTCCAACAAACAAATTTTTATAACCTTTCCAATGAAGAAAGTCATATTTTGTGAATTACTTGCTTGGAAGCTTACCAGAAGCAAAAGTTATTTAGGAAATTTTCTATTATTTGTATCAATCCAAGATTATTCTCTAGGTTTCTGACTATTCCATAAAATAAATTAGCCTTTTCAAAGGGTTTTGTGTAGAAGTTTATTTTTATTTTAGACCTTTTATCTGAGTTGCTATCTGGCAAATGGAAATCAGACTTGTGAAGAGGGAAGCATAGCATAAAACCAGGATCTATCACACCATGTTGGGGGATAAGAGAGCTCTTACAACATGTTAAGGACTTAACTCAAAGTCTTATTTTTATAAGAATCTGTGCAGTGCAAGTGGCCACATAAATCAACAATGGAAAGAGTTTTGTATTTGAAGACATAAAATAGTATTGCTTAAGTGAAGCATTAAAAATAAGTATTACTTAAATTATCTTCCCTAATAAGATATGTCTGTCATTTTTTCATTTAGCATTGGCTCTGAGGAGACTGCATTGTTCTGTCAGGATTAAAATATGAAAAACCCGTCCACATTTGAGCATGTGCTTAAACAAGCAAGACTAAGTATTAAATCTGAGTCCTCTGTATTTGAGAAGCGTTTTTACAAGTGGAAAGTTGTTCAGCTTAGATAGTTCATCCATTTTCCAGAGCCTTTTAAACCTGCATAACATATTGAATGTCAAAACACTCCGAAAATCTCTTTAACTATTGATATCTATTTGTAGATAGCAATGTAAGTCCTGCCATAAATTCAAATAAGCAAATGACTTTATCTAAACACAGATTTGGTGCACAGCTATACTGTTACTATGACAGTGTTGGCTTCTTAAATCTAACATCATGGGGGCAAGACTGGTTTGGTTTTTTTTTTCCCCATGGTCAAGGCTTTGGAGTTATTGCTGCTGGAAATCAATATTGGGCAGTTGCTCACAAAAATGTTGTGGAATGCAACCTTTATACAAACAGATGCAAATGTATTATAGAATGTATAGACAGAGATTGTGCTTATCTCCAGAGCTGGGCTTTACTTCATGAATCCACACATTTGTAGGCTTCATATATAATATTAACATATATTAAAGCAATGAATTTCCCCTATTAGCTGAGGAATCTTTGTTTGCTAGCTCTGGGCGATATGCTTGTGGCCATTTCTCACTTCCTTTTTGTGGACGGTGGAGCAAACTTGGCCAAAGCAGTGGCAAAAATCTGAGTTTGAAGTTCTTGCTGTATATGAGCAAAATTTCAAGTTATGCATGAAATATTTATGCCACCACTGTTTGCATATTATTTAAGTGTGCTCATAGTAGCATTTTTGAACAGTTGTGTTTAATTTATACCATGAATAAAATCAGCAACATGTTAATTATAACTTTTTTTTTTTTGAAGAATGCACTGAAAAATGGCCAGTTTTGGATAGTCTGTGCACAGGGAAGAATATACAATCTGTGACCAAATTCTTAACCAAGCCTTACACATCCTACACCCTTGAAAGTCATAGATTAGACATCCTTCATATTTCACAATTCTGTCCACCCTCTTTTACCAGGAAAGCAAGCCCTTTGGTTTTAAAAAAAATCACTTAATGTGGCAAAAGTGTATTATAAAACAAAACAGAGTGAGGGATGCTGGCAGGAAGCTCTTTATCCTTTTACAGAAACTGCCTGTTTCTGGGCAGCAGCGTTGCTGGAGAGCATTAAACATTCTTACATGCAAAGGCTCTTTGGCTTCATTTTGAAGCAGACCATAACCTTTTAGTTTCTAGTAACTGCAGCCACGTTTGCAGCGTCCGTAACCGTTGCACGTAGGTCAGATACGGCGTAGACCTTCTGATTGTGCTTCCAAGATCAGGATCTCTGATCCAGTTACCTTTGGGACACCGTCATCTCTTCATAGCAAATAAGGCTTGAGCATCTTCATTCCTTAAAAATAAATGTTGATGCCTTTTCTTTTGCATTTGCTTTCCTTCTTTGCACTACTCTGCCCATTTACACCCCACCTCCACGTGCTTTTTTTTTTTTTTTTTTTTTCCAGACAACAAACAGGAAAACCACAAGTCTTCATCAGCAAGCTGGGCTTTCCTCTCAAAAGCCAAGACGCTGAAGCTCAGCATACAAATCACATGCTCGTGCCTTCACTACTCACAAGGCACCCCGTAGCTCACTTCTGAAAATTATGAAGCCTCGTAGGTTAAAAATAAATGGACCGGTTTGTTGGGGGAAGGGGGGTTGCTACCTCAGGATGCAGTGCACAGTGGTATGGCCAGGAGGAGAAAGAGTTCTGGGGTGGTGGTTTAAGGAAAAGAGAGGGGATATTTAGTGAATATTTAGAGACTGCAATTATTTAGGGAATAGCATGCAATAGTTACCTCGCACACAGTTGTGCAGATGCCTCCGAGGAGGTTATTATGAAACAGCTAGTGTTACTAATTGGCAGTCTGGCCTGTTCACCATCACCCAAATAGCTGGCAACATGTTTCCCTCGATCCCTGATCTTTTTGGCCAGAGCTATCTATCTACTAGGGGTACTTATAGAGACATTTCCCTCCTCTACCTGGCAATTGTTTTCAGTGCCTTTCTTTTTCATGCTGTTGTTAATTAGATGTGGAAGGACGATGCAGTGAGGATAAGGCCACGCAGCAAGCCACTGCCTTGGCTAAAAGTAAAGTACAAAAGCCTGCCTTTTCTGTCCTCTGCTTCAACTTTCATTTGTAATTTATTCTTGTTTTCCTTCTTTTGGCCAGAATTCATTCCCGTACACTGTGAGAAGCAGCGATCATAGCCTAACATATGTAGAAAAAGAATTAAAATGGAAATCCCATTCAAAGCCTTAGGGCTCGAGCATGGCATGCCTGTGAGAAACCAGCACCAGGAATGCAGAAGCAGCTCAAAAGTCTGCCCAGAAACAGTCAGGTGTATCTGTGCCATCGAGTGGGTTTGGCCCATCTTGCATGAGGGCTCTGGTGCTGTGTGTGCCTAGTGCACAGATGGCATTTATACCCACTCTCTATTCATCTGATTACTTTCTGGTGAGGGAATTGAGGTACTTCCTAAGGAATAAATGTGCCTAGGACTGGTGCAAAGTCACTTTGCTCACCTTGATGTCCCCCACCCTGCACTAGAATCACAGAATCGGTTGGGTTGAACAAGATCATTAAGACCATCAAGTTAACCCAGCACTGCCAAGCCCACCACTAAACCCTGTCCCTCAGCATCACATCTACAAATCTTTTAAATCCCATTAGGGTCAGTGACTCCACCACTTCCCTGGGCAGCCTCTTTCAGGGCTTGACACCACACTGCGTGCTGTGGTGGGCTATACCAACTCCACAGGTTTTCTCCCTCAGCTCAGGAGCAGCACAGTCTGCTCTCCTCCTGAGCGTAGCACAATCCTGACTACACACAAGGGAAGGCAAAGCCATTTTTTCAATTTGTTCTTGATTTTTTCCATATTCTGTTTATGGTGCATTACCTTCCTTCTGCTTTCAGGGAATGTGACTGCGCCTGGCTCCTGCTACAAGGGCTGGGTAATGGAGAAGTTTCATCACCTCTCCCCAGACTACATAGCCACACAGGACCCATGCTCAATCTTTCTTCTGTCAACACAAAATACATACTGTTATGATTATAACATGAAGACAAGGATCCTGTTTTATCTCAAGGAGTGGAAAGGTTTAGAAAGGGTTAAAATAATCTAACCTCACTTTTTATTCCCCCTTTTCTCTTACTTTTTTTTTTTTTTTTTGTTCACAATGGCAAATGTTATTTATATTAAAGGGAAAACCAGCATAGTGTTGCCAGATCGAACTCACTTCTCTTTGCCAGCTAAAACACAAAGCAGAGTTACTGTGTTTTTGGTACCTGCAAAACAATCTGAACACAGGGTTCTGTCATCCTTTGAAATGGCAAATGGAAGTCATTTAAACCAGATGAGTGACTGAATGGGGAATTACTGCACCTACAGCACAGGCTATACAGTACTATGCACCTATTTCAAGAGAACTAGAGTGGGTGGCCGGAAGAAAGGAACTTTTTTTCCTCATTTAACCTGTAATTTGGCAACATCTGCAAAGAATTATCCTTAGTACTGGCATTGTAATTGTTGTATCTAACATCAATCACTGGATAGGGGAGGTTGGTTGCTTTAAATAGATGTTAGCTGCATTACAGTTTCAAAACATGAAAGAAAAAAAAAAAGTAAAAAGAAAGAAATGAAATATGTAAATCGGTATAGAAATTAATTACTGGAAACTTTGACACTAATTTATTGTTTAAGTAAGACATGCAACTGGCCAGCGTGGGTTACTCTTTCGGCTTGACCCCATATGTTTGGCAAGTGTTGGAAAACAGAGGCCACTTTATTCCAATTTATAAAAATTGTAACATCTTTTTTCAAGTTCCTATTAACTTACAGAAGAAGAAAGGGATTAGTCTGAGTAATATTTTATACTGGAAGGACAGCAAGTAGGAAAGGTTCCATAAAGTGTGCGTCTTTAAAACAAAGTCCTTCCTCCCCGGCTCTTTCAGTGGGGTTTCTGTCTTTGACTTTCACCAGAAATATGATTACAAGGAACAAACTATGCACGTTTTTGGAAAGCAAAAATTGTAATTCCAAGCATGCTCCAGATTTCCAATAGCAGCTCAGCAACTACAGGAGTAAATTCACATTCACAAGTTATCAAATTTCCAGTGTGTATCCAATTCTGTATTGGGTTTTGATTCATGTTTGTGGCTAGATGTGAATCAGATCCAGTATTTGTTTCTCAGAAATGTCATGGAAAAGGAAATCATTGGGTGCACTGGTATTCACAGCCAAACACAACGCACAGTACCACCATCCAGTCTGAGAGCCAGCTGAATGATTATGATGGTCACGGGAATTGTATTTAACCTGGGAAGATGTTTTGGAGACAAGAGAGAAGAAAAGTCTTGCACCATAATTTCTCTAATACCCACCGTGCTACCTATATATGTATAAGCAGATGTTCAGCCTAAAATATTACACCAGAGTTTTAGAAGTTAGGCAGTGAATTGTTTTCTTTGTCCTTTGTTGTTGGGCTTGGTTTGTTGTGGTTGTTTGGGGTTTTTTTAAATTTTCTCTTTTTTTTTTTTTTTTTTTTTTTCCTCTTTCCTCCACTTCTCTTACTGGGCCATTACAGAAAAGACACTGATAGGGATTCCTGGTTTCTCTTCATCAAAGTCTGGCTGCTCATTTTACTCACCTGAAGACTTGCCTGTAGGCAGACTTCCCAGCTGTGTCTCACACTTAGGTATTTACAGGATAGGGAACCTTTCACTCAAAAGCTGTTGCTCCTGAAGAACCCATCATCTTTAACAGGATATCCCCAAAAAACTGTTTACATGTGCCTGCAGAGTAAGGATCTCTTAATAAAGATTCTTCCTGTAACATCTCATCACCTGTAGTTTAATATATTTCACTTCTTTAAAGGTAAAATTGTGTTTATATAGTTGCCATTATCTCTACATCAAACACTTTTGAACGTTGGTTAATGGGGGTATATTATTGCATAATAGAAGCATAGTGTTGCTATAAAGTCAGTCCTCACAGAATTCATTCTTTTCATCTACAAACTCTATAAAATCACCCCAAATGATCCTGCTGAGGAGGTTGGAAGTGCAGGGCTCTGTCACAGCAAATGGATCCCGTAGTCATCGCATTGCATAGGTGGCTTTTTGAATACGTTTTATTTAAATTGTGCTGTAAAATGCTGCCATTTACGGTGAGAAGAAGCTCATAAAATGTTGCCTTGTATGCCAGGCAATGTTTACCTTGCTGTTCATGTGGGCCTTGGGATTTTGCTGTTCAGCTTTTATGAAACCTTGAACTTCCACTTAAAAATAAGCCTTAGAATCCTACATCCCTTTAAACTTATTCTAACCCCAAAAGGCAGCTCATTGTTTGGGCCAGTTGACCTATGCCGCAGGGCTCAGAGGTGATGGGCATGTGAAGATCATGTTATGTACCTGGCATTCTTCTTGCTTGTGATGCTTGCCCAGGAATGAGCCCTTGAAAATGCCATGGCAATGACCAAATGCTGTATCTGTTTTGGGAGTCAGGTGGTTGTTTATTAGGCAAAGGTTGAGGAATTGCTTTGTGAAGAGCAGAGCAAAATACAGATCTGGTCCTAGCATCCAGATCAGAGAGAGGTAGAAGAGGTCAGTTGCCTTGCATGGGTGGTGCCAGGGAGCCCTCATTCACTGGAACAGGATTAACCTGAAAAGTTAAAATTAACCTGTTTGTTTTAGAGTACCTGCCTGATGAAGAACGCTACCCTGGCTGCTTGTGGGCTGGTTTTTATAGCTTCAGGATTTGGCAGTATAAGCTAGCTTTTGAGTTGAAGTTAAGCAGTTTTGGTCTGGTTCCTCCCCCTTTAATTGAAGAACTTTTCTTCTTACTTGATTTGTTTCATGACATAAAAGACAACAAGTGTATACAGATAAAATTTTCATGTGTACGAAGGTAAAACAGTTGCAATGTGCTGTTTAGCAGCAAGTTTGTTTATTTGCTTTGAAGTTTTGTAGTAGCTCATTAGCAAAATTTGACTCATTGGATGTGTACTGTGACTGGCATCAGCGTTTATGTCATGTTTTTGCAGAGAAGAGACCAGCCCAGCCATGTCTGTGGTAGTATGAGATCTGCTTTCACCTCGTGGGCTAAAAGGACTTTGGAGAAGGGGGGGCAGCCTTAGGTGGTGCTGGCTGCTTGAAGTAGGTCAGGAGTTGAGAATTAGGTGGGAGCACATCAGAAGGGTGAAGACAATGGTCAGGATGTAGTTTGGCACAGGTAACCTTCAGTGTCCTTGCAAAACCCAGGTACCCAGAGACCTGTGGGCATCTAGATAAAGGAAATGGCATAGAAGACATTTGGGAGGATTTATTTATTCCCCAATTCCATTTGTCTAATCTGGAAACTCTTATTCCCCGCTGTTGTGAGAGCATCTGGAAACTTCACCACCTCCTGGCATTTTTTGGACTGGAGAGTGCTAGCTGTGAAGAGATGAGCAGTCTTGTGCAGAGACCCTGGGACAGCACAAGATTCATCCTCAGCCTCTGACCAGGCAGCACTGCTGTCCTTGTCACCTCATGGTCACTCTGTCCTCGGGGGAAGTTCCTTCCCTGGAAGTGCTGGTGCCTGCACACACACCTTTCTCGTGTGGCCCTAAACTTTTGAAGAACACAGCTACACGTGCCAAAAAGTCATTTATTTTCTATTCTATCATCATAATTCATAAAAATTCTCTGCCTCCTGAGGGAACATTTTATCATGTGATAAGGGGCGATAGTAAGCCAAAAATATAAGGTCTTAACTAAATGATAAATACAGAATGACATAAGCTATAAAACATAAAAGAGTGAGCGTGTATAATACATGCCAAGGATGGCTGAGGATCAATTTAAACGTTTTCTGTTAACATGAGAATTTTTGTAAACTGGAGAAAATGAGAGGGAAGAAAAGAACGATTTATGGAGTAATGTGTGGGAGGCATGTGGTGTTAAAACAGCTAAGGCTGGGGCATGTTTGTTCTACTGTCTCAGGAGTAGTTTGTCCCATCCTTACTCTCTTTCTGGCAAGCCTGCTGATGCCTTTTGTTGGACACATTTGCAAGTTGAGGTTTGATGTATCCGTGTTTCCTTTTTTGGATCAACTTGGAAATGGAAAGCATTATTCAGTGAATCAAGCATCCACCTGAAACAGCCTCACGGATTAAATCTGTCTACTCACATCCCTTTCTGCTGCTCACGTCAATGCTTTGCTGAATTTATTTTCCATCTCCCTTTCCTGTGGGATGCTCACCTTCTTGGGCTGGGCTGACAGCACTGTCGTTACTCACGGCATTAAGCAATATCTGTCTGACTCCTTGAGGGAGCCTCATCTTCTGGCAGCAGTGGCTCTGAGGATGGTGGTGCCACACATCACAGGGGAGGTAGAAACCTGGCCATTTCTCACTCGGGATTTTCCAGCGAATTCATCATCATGCTTTAGGCTTGCAGTCCACTCCCACCCCCAAATAAAATCCATTTTCTGATCCATGACCTCATTCTGCATATAATATTTCAGCCCAGCTGCATGATTGGGTCCTGCATTTGCAAAACCGTAATTTCCCTGCCAGCTCAGTGCCTTGCTCAATTTTTTTATTATTTTTTTTTTCGAGCTCATCACTTCTTTGGCTACCTACATGGATACAGTGAGGCATATCATGAATGCACAGACATTGAGCCAGGAGAAGCAATCATACGACCTCTGCAAGGCCAATTCTGCAAAGCTTCCCAGCGGGGAGCACAGATCACTAATCATTGCAGGTCTCTATTTATGAGTTTGGAGAGCTTTCCAACTTCAAAAAACTTGCTGAGTTTATTTCAGGTACGTGTATTTCCAGGCCCATAAACGTTTAGTTTTTTAATGTAGCTGCATTGGAGAAGAAAGTGAAATTACTGCCGTGTAAACAGAGCGCAGCACTTCAGCCCCACATCTCCTCTTTTAACTGAGCACATGGGCACATGAAGAGCGAGCGATTCTTAGATATATAGCCCACCTAGGTAAAGCACTTTCAAATGTACTTCATTTATTTATTCTAGGCCATTTTTTTGGCCCCAAATAATCAAAAATTACTGTCTCTAGTTTCATTCTGCCCTTTTGAAATTGTCCAGATTTTGCGCTAAGAGTCTAAAGCCACAGCAAAGAAGCAGGCCAAGAGGAAAAGCTTTTGAAGAGTTCCCACAGCTGTGAAAACACGGGCCTCAGGCTGTGTGTAGAGTTACTTCAAACAGCTGCTTCAGGTGACTAAACACCTTGAGTCTCATTCATCAAGTGTTGTTTATACTGGCTGACAGACCAGACTTGGAGAATTAACTCTGAGAAAAAAAGATGTACTACATACCAAGTATGGGAAAGGAACTGAGCTCCCTAAATAAGAAAGAAAGGGGAAAAAAGCTGGGGGGGGGGGGAGAATAAAAGGTGTGGAGGGGAGGGAGGGAAGAGACCCTTTAAAATAAAACAGATGAGGGCTAATTTTATTTCATGTTAATAGGCCTTTTGATGCTCCTTGCACGTTTAAAATCACAGGCGAAACAATCTCCATGGTTTGCCGCTTCGTAATCGTGCAAATAAAAGTGATTTGAATGATCCCTGTACATTGACAAAAAGCTCAGCTAACCTGGAATGAAATCTCAGTGGTTAATTAGTAGCCTTGAATAACCTATTAAAATAAGAGCCTTTTTTCTTAACCATCCTCAACTTAGAATATAAGGCAAAAAAAAAAATGCCCAGTGCTGCCGCCGCCTCCCTGCTCCCGTTTAGTGTCAGATTGTGCAGATTCCACCCGTAGTTTTGGTACAGGACTTATCACTCAGCTTGAGATAATATTCTTTCATCTCATATCCATATGAGAAGGTGACATGATAAGATATTTGCAATCGTGTAACTGCTTTGCATGGATCAAAAGAGGAATGAAAGAAAATGACACGAGTCAGTGTCAAGTGAAGTGCTACTAGTTAAGTAAGCTTTAAATATTGAAGGGGATTTTTAATATTTCCTTTTAATCTCGAAATCTGTCACTTGGTGATTTTTTATAACACTGGAGTTGTTACTAACAACATTTTCCATGGTTTCATTCAGTCCAAATATGAAAACCCACCCCATCTCAGTCATGGCAAATGTTGTAATTTCTACTGGCAAATTCTCATCTCTGCAACCCGGGCAGATTTCAAAGAAAAGAATGTGTTTTTCAGGCACTGGGATACTGTTGGGATCCTGATGTTTGAACACTGGCACTAGAACATAGGCCAACAGTGAGATTTTTTGGACTGTTTTTCTTGTTGTTTTGGTTTTTTTTTTTTTTTTTTTCTCAACAAGCAGTCAGACTGCGAGGGTGAGTATTCCTTAAGAGACAAAAATAGTGTTCAGAGGAAGAATTCAGCAGTAGAATATTATTTTAAAAGAAGATTGTTTCAGAGGCTGTTTCCCTGACAAACTTGGTAAATAGTTTGGCAGATAGTTAAGCTGTTGGATTTGCATATGCATATATAGGCGCTGAAGAAAAATACCAGGTGGTTTACTTCTTAGTGCTTCTGAATAACAGAAAGTTGATGGCAGTAGATTTGCATCTTATTCTCTGGGAAAAAAAAAAAAAAAAAAAGTTTATCTGAAAAACAAGATTTCAGAAAAATAGAAGAGTAACAAGCTTAAAACTGGATGTGTGGAATATTGGTGAACCAGATTCTCCTTTTGCTTAGGGTGAAATAGGTTCTTCACGGGGAAGGAACTCCCTGTTGGTTTGTACCTAGGCTGAAGGAGGGAAACCTTAATTGGATTAAAAAATCCCTATGTAATCCAGTGTATATCCAAAATAAGAAGATCAAATAACTGGAATAATATCTTATTCTTTTCACTCTTGGAATAGTGATATCACTGGGAAGGATTAAAAATTTAGTTGTTTACATCCCTGGCTAAGATGGTTTGGGACAGTTTCCCGTGTCATTTATAGCACGGTAATATTGGGCTTATAGCTGATGCCTGCATTAGGCAAAAATTTTGGGATGCTTCACCTGGGAATTGAAAAAACATGGGATCTACAGGGTCGTTTCAATAGCAGAAGTGCTTATAGATGCCACAGTGGTGGCTTAGCAGGGATGTGGCTTGGACAAAGTTGTCTAAAAATGAGCTGCTGGAAACGGGCAAGGTTGGTTGGAGACATCACTAATGAAGGAGTTAAGCACGATCCCTTCCAAAGCCAAGGAAGGTCTAGTGCCACCTCATTGTCCCAACTCTCTACCCTGGTAGCAACACTGAGCAGCAAGGACTTCCCACGCCTGCCCTGCTCCGCGCTTGCACCTCGCACGAGGGGTTCCGTGCTGGCTGAGGGCATTTAGGCACAACAACTTAAATCACAGAGATTAATGTAGAGCCGTGGTCGTACACAAAATATATCAAATGAATATTGGTTCTTTTTGCAAGGCTCAAGGGGGAAATAAAATAGATTTGTAACATTTATTTTCAATAAATTACGTTTTGAGTCCAAACAAAATAATTTTTTTGTTTGTTTATTTTGCTCATAATTTTGGACCGTGCAGCTACTTTTAACTTGGAACGGGTGACTTTCAGTGAGCTTTAGCAGTTCAGCTCACATTAAAATGTGATGATCTTACAGCTTTTGATCAAAGCAGCTGCTTGGGCCCGTTTCAGGCACAGGGATGCTGTTCGTGTGACCCCACTGCCTCTGCTGCCACCTCCTCGCTGCTTCTCTGGTGCATTAGTGACTGTCACAAAATAGTCTGCTTGCTGGAGGACCTACTACCCTATGGCTTGGGAAGGAGGGTGGGCAGGCTGATGTGGTGCCCAGGTGTCACTGTTTTATGAGGTGAGTGCCTCTCTCCCTCCTTCCCATCATTATTGCTTTCCCTGCCAGGCTTCGAGTGCCGCCACCCCGTCTCTTCATCCGGACGGGGCTGCCAGGAGCCACTTATATTTCTGTCCCTTGCTGGGAGTTGAACACTCTCCAGGTCCCTTGATTTCTCTCCCCCTTGCTTCTAGGCAGATTTTTCTTTTTTCTTTCCTTTGTTTTTTTTTTTTCCCCCTCCCCTCTCTCACATTGATAATGCAAAGTTTGTTTGTTTCCTTAATTAAAACTGAAATTTCCCTGAAAAAACCCAAAGAGTGCCTTCCAGGATCACAAATATTCTGCTTACTCCATTTTGCTGTTTCTGCTAATTGCAGTTGTGACTTTTCTGTGAATCCAAGCCACGGCATTTGCCTAAAAAAAAAAAGAATAATCTGCCCACTGGAGTGAAATTAAAAGAAACTGATGATAACAAGAATCACCATTAACAGCAACTCTGTAAATATGGTATTTTATAGAGTGTGGCTCCCCATTTTGCAAAGGAGCTGGGAAATAATCAGATATCTCCTCTTTGGACAGCTCAGAGGACAATTAAAAGGTAACTAAAAGCTGAAAGATAGTAAATAATCACCCTGGAGGTATAAACATGCCCCTCTCATTTATTAACATCACAAGAGTCCTGGCATCAGTTTATAGCAGTTCAGATCAACTTCAGTGAGACGTTTGCCATGTTTCATTAGGCTGAGCTTGGTCCAGTGGTTAAACAAAGAAAACACAGTAATAAATTATCTAGAATATACCTGGGCTCACGAGAGGCTGTGTTAAGCTTTCACAGCTTGGCATTTTTTTCACGTAATTTCTAATTTATTTTGTACTTTAAAAGTTTGTTTTGGCTGGGATTGAAATTTAATTTGTTCTTCAAAGAAACATAACAATGGAAATACAAAGAGGAAGCTTTTGTTCTCTCCCTAGGAGTTCTGAAAGGTAATAATTATGAAATGATAAGATTCTAAATGAAAATGTCACTTGCAAAGGTTGAGGTTGAAAACAGCATAGACCTACGTAAAGCGAGAAAAGTCACATTTGATTCATGAACATACATACAACCAGAATGATTTAATTTTAAATCATCTGATGATTTATTGTATAAATATTTTATAATTTTGAAAGGAAATTCTTCAAAGCACGGATGTCTGTGAGAACACAATGCAGCTTTGGAAA
>JANHGN010007355.1:0-36718 GCA_024605025.1 Megaceryle maxima | reverse complement strand
GAAAAACAGTACTCTTGTACTATTAATAATAATAGTAATAGTAGAAAGATTAATAAAATATCATAAACATAGAGGAGAAGAATAGTTATTTGTATAAATTCTAACAACTGCTATTCAACAATACCCTAAATCAGCTGTAGGAGTAAAGTTTTAAATTGTCTCTGTGCTCTGTATTGTTACAGTGATCAGCATATCAATGGCCCTGTTTCTCTAGCTTTTTT
Organism: Megaceryle maxima; assembly: GCA_024605025.1. Classification (NCBI taxonomy): domain Eukaryota; kingdom Metazoa; phylum Chordata; class Aves; order Coraciiformes; family Cerylidae; genus Megaceryle; species Megaceryle maxima. The sequence continues at coordinate 36,497 of JANHGN010007355.1, read as the reverse complement.
TTTTCCCCCCTGCTCAATGAGAGTATTATGCCTCAAGGTTTAAAACAAATATATTCCTTCAAATTTAGCTTTATGCCCTGTATTTTCTGGTTTATCTGGGGAAATTTAACCCTTTCCATTTTATCTGCTGCCTACCTGTCTTTTCTCGTGGTTTTATGCATGACCGTGGGTGTTTCTCTGAAGGGTGATTCATGGATGCTTAGAAAAATCCATCTTTGCATACACATTACCTGTCTCCTCCTGTACATCTTAATCAGGCAAACTCTCATTGTCTGCTTGAGCAATATATTTTGATGGAGTTTTCCCATGAATAATATATGTTGGGTTTTCCCTCTCTACACGAGCGCATTTTACAGTGAAAACATTGGTGTCAGTATGAGGCAGCTGTTGCTGCCCAAGAGAATGACCTGATAATGCTCATGCTGAGTATCTCCTACTGCCTTTCACTAATGGAGAGGTCCCACACAATGAGGGGCAATGGATTCAAGATGGGGTACGGGAAGTTCCATCTCAGCACAGACATTAGGAAAAAGTTCTTTAATATGAGGATGATAGATCATTGGAATAGGTTGTCCAGAGAGGTGGTGGAGGCCCTATCCCTGGAGACATCCAAAGCCAGGCTTGAGGCTCTGAGCAGCCTCAACTAGTAGGAGATGTCCCTGCGTATTGGACTACATGGTGTTTAGAGGTCACTTCCAACCCAAGGTATTCTATGAACTCGAGGAGGAACTTCTTTACTGTAAGGGTTACAGAGCACTGGAACAGACTCCCCAGAGAGGTTGTGGAGTCTCCTTCTCTAGAGACTTCCAAGACCTGCCTGGATGCGTTTCTAGTTCTGTCCTGCTCTGGCAGGGGGGTTGGACTCCATGATCTTCAGAGGTCCCTTCCAACCCCTACCATCCTGTGATTCTGTGATTAACTATTTTCACATGGAAAAGATTCAGAAGAGGGTTACGTTGCTGCAGGATGTGAAGTCAGATGTAAAGGAGGAAAGGACATGGTGGTCTGCATTCCCTTGCTGACAAAATCATCTGTGCTGATTGCTATCTAGACCTCATTTTAATTTTCCCTTTGAAAGAGATCAGACAACATTATCAACTCCTCCTTGGTTGTTTTACTTCCTCTGGAGCCTGGATATAGCTGGTAAACCAGCTCTCAGTGCTGCAGCCTCTATTTTTTGGGTTTTGGGTTGTTTTTTTTTTTTTTTTTTTTTTTTTTGGCTGATGGATTTATTTTGTCATTTGATATCCTGGTATCAGTGAGGCCAAAGAAACCATTCTTCTTCCTGAACCATTCCTGAGCTAAGGTTATGTGAAATTTGACTTGCATCAAAAGTTACTTTTTTCTGTACCCAAACTTATTTGTCCTGGGATTGTAATTTTGGGTGGACAAAGGTGGTTTCAGTTTGTTCCTGGTCTGGTTGGATAAGCCTATGTGGAATAACCTATCTAGACATAGGTTCCCAGTGGGAAATTCATTCATTCTAACCCCATTTCCTGTGTACGTGGATGCCTCTAAGAACAAAGAGTTGTCAAAGAATTAGGAGTATAAGAGAAAAACTGTGGTGCAATTAAAGACAGAGATATCTCTTTGTCAGGTTCATAAACCATTTTTTTCCCAACATATTCCCACCTCTATTTTGATTGTGGCCAAGAGACCAAAAGATACCTCCTAACTGGTTATGAGAGGGGAGGTGGTAAACTGTCCTTCCTCCTGACAGAAGCTTTCTGAATGTTTACAGTTGCTTTCTAGAGAAACTCCTATGTCTGTGTGCAAGTGTGGGGAAGTTTCTCAGAAATAAGTGGTTTGTGCATCAGTTTTGATTCTGGTTTTTGGTGTTGGTTTGTTTTTTGGTTTGTTTTTTTTTTTTTCCTTCTTACACTGAAGGACAGCAGAGTTGCACAAAAACAATGAAGCTACCAATGTTGCATCACTACATTAGTTGGAAAGGGGAATTTTATCTAAACTATCTCTGCATTGTGGAATACTGGGTGTTGATTAGATTCTAATTTCAACTGTGGAATCTGGTATAATTCTTGAACAAAACCACTTGTGATTACCTGAGGTAGACTCTGGTAACTTTTGGCAGTTTTGCCAAAAACAAAACAAAAGGCAACACAGGTATTTGTTCGTGTAATCAAATAAATGCCATAACAGCATTTTTACTTTTTTTTATGTTCAATTTAAAAAATATTTTTTAAAGAATATTATTTTTAGAATGAATATTGTTTAAAAAAAGGAACTTGCTGAATGTCTTCTCAGAAAAAAACCTCCTTTAAGAGCATATACTCATTAAAATGATAATTTTGAGGAAGTCGTATTGGATACCAACTTTTTAAAGGTTTACAACCTTTTTCACTCACAAGATTACAAGCTATTGAAAAATTTTGGTTTATCACCATGGTCAGTGGTAGTCTTAAAAATCTGGTAGACTTGCAATGAACTGACCACAAATGACTGCTGGTATAATGTAGAAACTGGGGAGGAGGGAAGTTAATATTCACATATATTTTTGCCTTCTCTTTCAAATTTTTAAAGACATTTTTAGTCACAGTTATAATGAGCTGTCTGTCTCTGCACCCATAAAATGAGCAATATCTCTTGTTGAACTCAGGTCAAAATGTAGCCAATGTTTTAACCTCCTTGTCCTAACATGTACATTAGCAAGACTTTTGTTGATTAAAATGATGGACTTTACACTATGGGGCATTACTGTTATTCCCAGTTTGAATTTAAAAATACAAAAGAAAAGCTGCCTAGCTTGTTATAATTATTTTTCATTGTATTTCATGCACTTTAGATCATTATTTATCTTGGTTAGCAGCAGGTTAATGATCATTCGATTTATTAAAGCAAACTGTTGTGTAACATTTACCACCTCTTTTCGTGCAGAGTTGTTTCCTTCTTAAGTGAAGGCTAATGGTAGAGGATCATGAGTATATGTTTCTCTTGCAATTTGAGCAGTGGGACTTAAAAAAATACCCATAAGACTTTTTGATGGGCCAGTTTGTTAGTTTTCCAGGAAAATAACCATCGTGATCATACAAGCCTGGAAGACAGACCTTAGGGTGGACAGAAATTCTTACCTGACTTTTTCTTCTGTTATGTAGAAGAGTAGAAAAATCTAGAAACCTGCAGTAGGTCAGTGGATTAATTTCTTATTGATCCCATTGCAGATTATAGAGGTGGAAGTTTTTCTGTGGGCTGTAGGAAATACTGCTGTAAAGAATGACTTTGCTGTCATGTTAGCTCCTAAGTATTTGGCACATTTCAACACTTCAGTGGAGCTATTTTTACATGGGAAGAGTAAATAAATATGGGGGGAGGGGGGGAACTTTACAAGAAAGAGATGCTAAACCAAACATATAGGTACTGCATTTTTATGTTGGTCTTAAAACAAGCCCAAGGCATTCTCCCACACTTTTTTTTCAGCATTATCTCCACCTGTAATAATAAAACATGTCTTCTGATTACTGTGCTTTCTATTATCTCATGTCTGTATCTAATTTATTTGCTATCCAGCCTTACTCTTCCTGTGTTAAAGGGTTCTTTATTTTTTGGTAATGTAATCCAAGGCTGTGATTTAGTAGGTAGACATGCTCCTAGTCCCCCAAAATGTTATTATCTTTCTGAAAAAAAGTTTTAAATTGTAAAATATTTCAGAGCAAGATGTATACCAACCTAGAAAAATAAGACTAGGTTGAAATGATACCTTTTTTAATTCATATAAAGGGTGGGACAAAATTGCCACTTTAGAAATAAACAATTGCAAAAGCCCCAAAGTTACAATAAGATTTCATGGCCTTCAAAACATGTTAACCCCACAGTGGTTTCTAAAATACTAAAGCATTTGGAATGCAAAGCTACTCATAATTTTAATACGTATGTTGTCAAAGTTTTGGGGACTACTCATGCTCCAACAGTTGAATTCATATCTAGATTAAAAATATTGGAATATTAGAATGCACATTTGACTATTGAGTAAATTAGGAGAAATTTTCCACTACACATTTGCAAGGTGTGAAAAATGGATCAATCCATTCTGTGTCCCACTGCTACATGATTTTTTTTCTTGTGTGTGTGCATTCATTGTATAGAGTTAAAAGTAGAGACTCTCATAACTAGCAGGAGCTCGTGGGCTTTGGTCTGTTTCTTTGGTAAAAAGCTCACTGCAGGTCTTGTTATAAGACCCGTGGTGTTACAGCCAGATGAACTTCAAGGGATGGATATTGCATGTCAACGGGAGCCTCTCCATTGTTTTCCATGGATATTGGAGAAGGCCTGTATTATTCTTCTAAGGCATAGTCTCCTTTGTTGTGATCCAAAAACCATGAGATTATCAGGACAGAGGAGATAGTGTATGTGAGTGAGTGATTTATGCTTTGCTTGTTTCTGTTGTCTACGGAACACGGGTTCGCTACAAGATGAACTCTGATTTCAGGAAATTACCCACATTGTCAGCAAATTTGCTTGTCCTTCTTTAGCTTTATGAACAGCCCATTTTTCATGTTTTAGAAATATTTTAATGCTGGACTTTGATATATTATTACCACATGGTCATATCACAATAAACTTTCCACTGCACACATACAGACTTGAAGATTCTTAAAAAAATAATATCAAAGGAGCAATGCCCTTGGGTCCCCGCAGAGATCCAAAGGAAAAGCTCTCCCTAGAGCTGGCTCAGTTTTACTTTTCCCATAGATAATCACAGTACACAGGAGTCAGAGGTTCCAGTCTCAAATTTACCCCGAAGAATGAGGAATTTTGGGAAAAGCAACATACAGGACAGGCAGTTGGAGAGAGAAAGATTCAAAAGCAGAAGTGCCAGTCTGCATAAATGCAGTAAAATAAAAGTAGCATAAAAAAAGCTCAAAACTGTCCATGTGACTTTATCTAACAGCAAAACGTTGATATCAGCAAAGTATTGAGCATGGAAATGCTGCCTAAATAAGTCCTTAACTTGTTGCAGGAGAACACCCACCAGAGAAGCTACATTTAGTGTCTGCTATGTTTTATCTGACTTTCTTATTACCCGAAGGGAAATTATCAACCTTGAGAAGGTGGCAGGGGTTTCTTTGCTTATTTATTCATAATCTCTCTCCCTTGTCAAGAGGAATGGGAATTTACCTTTCCCACAAGTCTTGTTTGAGCAGACAGAAGTAGAGAAGGGCTGATTATGATTCTCCAAGAGTAGAAGAGTCAGTCGTATGCCAAGTCTGATGGCCAGATGTATAACTTGGGAAACACAGTTTGGTTTCAGATGGGTTTTTTTCTTCTCAAAAGTTCCTGTAAATAGCAGAAGGGTGATTCTCTGAGCTGATTTGTATCTAGGCTGAGAGCAAGGTTGTGTTAAGAGCTGAGATAGCTACAGTAAGGGCTTTGTTTTCTGTTACTAGGTACAGGAAAGGCTGGTGTCTCCATTTGAACTTACCTTTCTTTTCCATCCCACTGAAGTATCAGAGCCTGAGGATCTGAAAGCAAACAATTTAAAAAAAAAAAAAAAAAAGCCCCCCCCCCTTTTTTTTTTTTTTTTAATCAAGCTTGAAATTATTCTCTTTGAGGTTGGTCAAAGTATTGGAAGAAGGGTTTGGTGGGGATGTTAGGAGAACTCGTCCTTGGAGATGTTCCAAACCCAGTTGCAGAAGGCCCTGGGCAGCCCTCTCTTAGCTCTAAAGTTGCCCCTTTTTTGAGTATTGAACCAGATGGCTCCAGCTGTGCCTCCCAAGATTAGTTATTTTGTGCTTGCACAACCAAATGAGCTGTGCCAAACAACTTGTGTTGGTTGGAAGTTTGTGTTGGTGTTCCAACTTGAAGCATGTATTTGGGAAGGAAAGTGGGCTGCAAATTAGTTTTCCCATGAAACCAGGTATTTTCTGTCTATTAGACACAAATATCACTCCTATCTTCCCTTTAGGTATGTGACAATAGGAGGCATGTTTAGCAATTTTAAATTAACCTGACAGAAACACTTTGTGTTCCAGCACTTTGCTTCCTGCTCTGACTCTTTATATTCACTACAAAACACCGAAGCACAGCAGAGAAGCACTGAGTCAAAAGAAATTAACTCAATATGTTGAAATAATGAAAATACCACCAGAATCAGAGGATCCCAGTATCACCCATAGCCTGCAGTCTGGAAGTTTGCAAAATGCCACTTGAGCAGGTTGGCTGTGAAGCAATCCTGTTAAACACACTCAGTTGCAGAGGTAGCCTTCACCTCCCCAGAGTTGGCAACGCCTCCCAGCAACATTGGATCCCACAGTTTTCAGAGCTCTGATCAGTTTTTCTTCAAACCAGTTTCAAACCACTGCCATGGGTTCAGTAGCCAAGCAGGCAAAAAGAATCTCTTTTTTTTTTAATTTTGTAAAAGGTGGAGGTTTAATCCACTGACTTTAAGTGATGTGGTTAAAGAAGCGGCTCAGATTTTTTGGTGGAGGGAAGGGTAACAGGACCTTTCTTTTTATGTTCCTCTAATTCTTTCTGAAAGCATCAGCTTCCCCTTATACGTTGAAGATCACTTCTGGAAACCAAGACCCATACCTAGAATCCTTTTTACCCTGTTTTTGTTCCATGTAACTTCCTATGTCTTGAGTTTTTCTATTTGGGAGGATCCTTTGGGAAATTATTATTACATCATAACTATAAAGCCTTATCCACCATATCTTAGCTTCCCATGTGTAACAGGGATAAGCTCAAATGAGCTCACTGCATTAATAGTTTTAGACCTGATCTGCATATTTTCTCCTGTTTTTTGGTTTGGGGGGGGGGGGGTTGTGGTATGAAGCAAGTTTATTTTATGACAATCAAACACTCTCACCTTTCCCTGTGTACCTTTATTACAAGAGAGAATATTTGTTCTGAAACACGTAACAGAAAAAAAGCTGCATGGAATTCCAGGGCAAGGGACATTGCTGCTGTAGCTTTACAACCTGGTTTAAGGTTGCAGTGTAGTGAGCAGAAAAAGAGGTTTTGTTTATAGCTACCTAATCAGAATTGACACGTTCTTCTAACTTATTGGTATCATTTACATTTGCAATTGGACAGCTCACCAAAGTAACGTTTATTCTTAGGTTCTGGATAGTTTTGTTCCATCTTATAAATGGGGGGAGCTCTGGTTTCTTTTGATTTCTTTGCACCTCTGTTTTTTGCTAGCAAAGCTGAAGTAAACAAGCCCCTAGATGGTCCTGGACAGTTGGAAAGAACTGGGTTGAGTTTGGTTATGGAACAGGGGAAAGTTCCAGAGATTAGATCATGTTGGTTTTATTTGAATCAATCGAACTCCAGTACTCTAACAGGCTATAATTTGTACCTGGCATAAGCAGGAGCATCATTACCCCGTCTTCTCTCCAGGAGCCATCCCACTCCTTCCTACAAGCAAGAATGACTTAGGCAGAGCCTTTATACCCTTTTCTTCGCAATTCCCCCATTGAATCTTTACTGCAGGCTGGCTAGTCTACCTATATTTGCATTTAGCTGTATGTGCCATCTACTAGATACTTAAAAGACCTAAATCTTTCTATGCAATGCCAGAGTTGTTGATCCTGCTGCACAGATTAGCCGTTTAAAAGCGTGTTCTTGGCTGCGCAAGTTCACGTATCGTATCCATTTCTCGAGCGTCAGGAACACCACCCATTGACAGCAGGCCTCATCAACAAGTACAGTCAGAAAACGGCCAGGAATGTCAAATATTTATCCCTTTTAAAAAATTTAATATGTTCTCCTGGGGCCTGATTACAGAATTTTTTAATGCTTACAAATTTCTTCAGTGCAACAGTACTAGTTTGTTTCCAAGGAAACAAATGTACTTATACTGCACTGCACACATTCTTAATCATTAAATTCTATAATCTCCCTGGCTTGTTCTTTCTTCCTTTCTCTCTCTCTCTCTCTCTCCCCCTCTCTCTTTGAATGGGTAACTTCTAAAAATTGTTTGGTTGGTTTTTTTTGTTTTTGTTTTGTTGTTTGGTTTGGTTTGGTTTTTGGTTGGTTGGTTGGTTTGGGTTTTGCTTTATTTTTTTTTTTTCCTGGACTCCCCAGATACTATTTAACTGCAGGTAAATGTTCAAATATGTTCTCAACAAAGGATTGTTTCCAAATTACTGACAAAAAACCCCACCTAATTGTCAAGGGCATTTGTGAAATCATCTTAATCAAGATAAATATGTATTCTTTATTCTTCAACTATTTAATGTGCAAATTTATTTTTCCGGAGCAGATCTTTAGTGTGTTTTGATGTGAAATGCCTGGGTATGAGTGATATTTAAAAATCAATCTTAAATGGGGTTTTTTGTTGTTGTTGTTTTAAATTCAGGCTTTCCAGATTATGCATGCTTATACAACACTCTGTAGAGGAAAAAGTGCGTGATCCTATATGATACGTTACAGATATACATACTTGCATCTAAGATAGTTTGAATTTTTTCATTCAAAATATACTAAATATTAACTGAGAATTAATAGGAGCTCACTGGGGGGACGACACATTTTTAAAGTGACATTTTAGCATTCAACCCATTCATATTCTTCAATGTGAATGTAATTTTTATCTAAATGATTTCAGGGGAAAATTGATTCATTTGACTATAGTGCTCCTAAGACCAGTGGGAAGCTCATCATCTTAATATTGAATCTGTAAATCCTTTCCACTAGGGATGATTAACAGCTTTGTCAAGTGTTTATTTTACTTTAAGAAGAATATGTAATTTCCTGGCATAACTCAGACAGATTTCAGTCTATTTCTCCTTTTGCATGTCACATTCATGCTGTAGGTTCACATGATCTAGCCTACCTCTATTAGACTTCTATTTTGAGTAGTAAAAGGATAGCCTAATAGGTTTTCATAGTTTAATGAGCAGACATCAGTTTGCCCTATGATTCATTTATACTTGATAAATAAAAAACCCTCAGCAGTCCTGATAAGAAGTAATAACGGGGAATTACTTCCAGATGGCACTTTTGCTATACTACACGTGTGGTCTGAGCTGCCCATGGGATGTAAACCCTGTATTAGCGCAGCGATGTGCTGCTCACATGACTGCTATCTGGAAAGCAGTGGTGGTGAACCCTTCTTAGTGGCAGGACAAGGACAGGCAGTAGGGTTCCGTGGAGGTATTTAGCTGTGCAGTGACATTTACATGCTCAGCTTTGCACGCGGAGTCCAGGGGCCAGGCATAAACAAAAGCTAATGCAAAAGACAATGTCTTATATGCAGCCATATCGCTGTGCTTTAATTAAGATGCCTTAGTTGGACTATCTGATCATCTACAGATTCCTAATCATATACCATGTCAGGTGATAAATGGTTATTGAAACATGCACATCCCCCCCCACACCCCCCAAAAAAATAATCAAACCCCAAATAAATAAAAAAATCTGCACTCAGATTAATGTCTAACTATTTAAGACGCCAAACCCTAACATCATACTTGGGGATTTCATCTGCAACCTTTTCCTTCTTTTAGCTGCTTATACAAAATACACGTATCTGTGTTTTGGCCACAACTTCAATGCTGTGGAAGATACAGTGTAACAAAGGGAGTGAGGAAAAAATGTGTATGGAGAGATTCTTATCAAGATTTACAAATTGGAATTATTCCCACTTGTGCAAGAAAGGGGGAAATTCTGTTCTTGTACTGCTGTTTGTCCAACTAAATCTCAGCTTTTTTTTGGGTGGGTGGGTGAAGTAGGAAGTGTACGTGAGCAGTTTAACTTTACAGTGGCCAGTAATGAGCTGTGTATGGTTTGAACCTTCTTGTGCAGCTCAACAAAGTAACAGATTTCAGGAGAGGAGGGGGAGGTGGTGGGGAGAAAAAAAAAAAGAAAGTTTGTTAGAATCTATAGGTTTCTCTTCCAAGATGAGATTAATTACAGCCAAAACCATCGGTGAATGCTCCCGCTTTAAGAATAAATGTTGTGAGCATGATTGCCTTCAAAACAGAAGTGACACAAATCTATTCTGCTTCTGAAACGGTATCATCAAGCATTGTTTGGTTTCGGTGTTTTTGCAGAAAGTGCTATGTGCTCTTTTCTCTCCAATTTCCTGCTCAAAGTCTAAAATAGAAATTGCAGATTAGAAAATCCTTTGAGAATGGGGTTCAGCAAGTGAAACTGTTTGAAGGTAAGTTTCATACTAGTTTGACTGAATTTAATGAGCCATTGTTAGGAACCAAGCAAGCAAGTATTCTAGTGAGGCAGGAGGTATACACAAGCTGTCTTTTTAAGAAACCATTGTAAATCTGATAACAAAGAGAGCCTGACTTTCTCCTTGAATTACCATGTTGACAAAAAGTATACTGCATGCGCTGATAGCAAATGAGATACATTCTGCTGGTAAAGAAAATTAGACCTTAAATTTAACTCTATAAAGCCTAATGTCTAGGGCAAGGGAAAAAGCCAGAGTCATGCTGAAAAGCAAGCTGTTGCATGAGTGTAGAGCGAAACACAGGCTGTGTGTAACTCCTTGTTCTGAAACAGAACATTTTGTGCAACTTTGCTGTATGATTAACAAATGGATTTTAACAGAAACTAAAAAGCACAGGGAGGGGGGGGAGGAAAAAAAAAAAAAGCAAACCCCCAAACCATAGCAAGCTGTGTCTTTAACCAGTAGGGATTAAACAGTTCACTTTGTTACCTAGGAGGCATCAAGGTAAAGGTCTCTGCTTCTGAGGGGCTGTGCTCACTCAGTGCTTGCTAACCTTGGGCTGGCTGCTTACAACGTGTATCTTTTCTTGAGCCTGAAAAGGGTTTTTTAATATTTAAAATTATTAGTTTATAGTATCCATGTAATTTCTTCAGCCATAGGGCTTTAAGTTCTTTGATGTGCATCTCTGTTCCAGCTGGTACTCCTACCACTCCTGCTGTCTCTTAGCCCTAAGTAAGGTTTCTCTCTTTGTTAAAGCTGGTGCCACTGATTTATCTTCAGCTCTGAGAAGGGCTTTTATCCATTTTAAAAGTGATGCTGCTGAGACAGCTTCCCTTTGCCCTGAGAAGAAGATTTTTTGTTATTCATATTGGTGGTTGGTTGGTGGGGGTTTTTTCTCTTTTGCTTTCCTTGAAAAAGTATCTTTGCAGGGATGTATGTTTCTCTCGGGTTGTCTGTGGGGTCCCTTTACTCTGTGTTCATTCCCAGCCAAAGTGTTTGGGGGAAAACATCAAATTTCCCCTCTTTCTGGGAGCATGGCTCTCCCCACCCCGCCACGGGCCACACGCAGCATTGCCCTAAAGAGGATCTTGGCTGCAGCAGGACAGAAGACAAGAACTCAATTTTTCTCCTTCAGGGGCTTTTGTCAGGGAAGATTAGCCTGGACCTTTCCCCTTACACTATTCAAACTATGTTTCCTCCATACGTGTACCGGAGCCAATAATTTCCTCGTGAATCTAGCTCATAATTTGTCATTTAAAGTAAATGTGTTGAGTTTATACATTTGTGGCTTCCTGGATTCAGCTTCCTAGACTGTTTCCCCCTTTTAATGGTTATCATCTATTCTATACTTGATGGTTTACCATGTTTTTTGGAAATGTATTTAAAATGACGATGTTTTGGATTATCTTTATCCAGATAGTTAAAGGCATCTGGTCTTCCTTGGTGACTCAGGTTGTCAGAGCACACCAGAAACATTTATTTTATTCAGCACCTTTAATGTAGACAAATCCTAAAGTACTTTACATTAATCTTAATAATAAAAAAAAAAAAAAAAGAAAGAACATATATCAAATATCTGAAAACTAGTAAAATGTAGTAGAGTTAGATTAAAAAGAACTTATAAAAAGAGTGCAGATCACTCTTAAAACCAGAAACACACTCTGAATATGGAAGTGCTGGCCAGGAGACCTCAAGGACTGGACACTAAAGAGAAGACTGCTTTACACAGGTTCCTGTAATACCTGCAGCAATTCATAATCTATTGTAAAAAACAGCCCAGCAATTTTATTTACTGTTAAAAGTAGCAAGTCATTTCATCAAAGGCAAAATTAGCTTATAAGTTGGTATAACTGAAGGCCCTGCTGCCATCTACACACTGAGAAAGAGTTTCAGCCTTTTAACAGTTTTCTTTTTTGGAGTCAGTCAGAATTATGAACGATCTGGAATATCTTACATTGCCTGCAGACTAGACAAAATGCTGTTATGCAGGCCAGCAAATAAAGCTTTACACTAATCAAATGCTCTGCTGAATAAAATATGAGCATGTTATTTTGCATAATAAATAGCAAGCCAAAATATAAATTGAACAGTAGTACTAATAAATAAATAAGATCATCTAAAGCTGCTTTTCAGAAGCCAAAATTTACAGCTTCATCCATGATGTACATACGTGTGTGTGCAGGTATGAGTACGTACGTGCGTGTGCATTTACCATGTGTAAAGGGAGAGGTGAAATGGTGGCAATATATGATTATTTTTTTTCTCCACCTTTTTGGTATCGCTCTTTCTTTGGGTCATGGAGGGGGTTATACTTGAGAAATGAGAACCTTTGGCAGTATTTTGTCTTTCTGCAAATGGAACAAGGTTGGTGCCGCCTTCTTCTTTTCTTGCCTTGCAAAGCTGAAACCTTGCTTTCCATTTCTACTTTCCCAAAACAAAACAGATCCTCATTGCATGGATATAAAACCAGTAAAACCCATTTCATTTATGCTCACTGAGAGTCTGGACCTTAGGTCTGCATTCTGCCAAGTGAAAAGCGACCACAGGATGGTGGGTGGCTGCCTCTGCTCCCCAGCTGGGCACATGTCTGGGAGCTCTGGGGAAGTGTTCTCCCCATCGGGCCAGACCAGAAAAGGGGAATTACTTTATCTTTCCTATCTGCAGATATTCAGTGAAGTAAGAGACTTTCAAGGAAAAACAAGCCTATTGCCATAGCAAAGGCCCGTAATGTGTATTTAGCAAACAGCAATTGGGACAAGGGATTTTCAACCAGGTCTGGCATACATTTTTAAGTCCACACCTCCTTGATTTTCTACCTAAATGAAGACTATAGGAAGATGTTTAAGCAGCCCAATGTCAAACTGGACTTTAAACTCTGACTAGAAGTCTATGGGACAGAAGGGATTTGCGATACCCCTGCCATAAATCATGACAGCAATTGAATCGAACACAAACAAGGATTGTTTTTTTGGGGGGAAGTCATGTGTCACCTGTCACTACTGGCTACCACCAAAGCAGCAAGAAAAATCTGAAGATGTCGGCAAATTTGCAGTTACCTCATTTCCTCTTCTCTTTTTTTTTATTTTTGTTTCTAGTCCTGGGAGAGTATCTGCTTATTTTTGGACCAAATATCAGGAAACTGCTTTGCCTCTTCATTTTCAGTTTCTGCTCTTGGGCTCTGATGAAGTAGTGTGACTGGAGTCTGGGGTGCACAGGTTTGTAGAGTTGAGCACAGCTTGTTCTCATGTCAGACTGAAGCCTTCAATAGGAGAGTGTCAAGTCTCCAAGGATGGAGAAAGCAGAGAAAATGAAAGGTGAACTTGTCTCAGGGTTCCCAACTTTCTTCTGTAAAATGAAGTGTACTGATACCCTCAACACATGTAAGCTCATAAGAGGAGGATTATCTCCTATTCCTCTCTTTTTTCCTTTCCCACAAAGCCAGGCAGTGTCCAGGGCCATATACTATTATTTCTGGTTGTGTATTTTCCTACAGCTAATTCAATTAGAGCTTTAAAATTTCCTCTTTGATGACCAAAACTACCACCTTCCCTTCTTGGGTTATTCATTCCTTCCGCATCTCCCTTTAGGAAAAAACTAAATCCACCTGAGATCTGTAACTTTTTTTTCCCATTACTTCCTAATGCCACAAGTTTAATCTTCAGAAATGTTCTACTGATTTATCTCAACTGCCCATCTGCCATTCAGGGGACCACCCTCACCCGTCCTTCTGTCAGTGTCTTGGAATATCTTTAGATAATTTCACATCCAAATCCCCCAAGTGTCTGACTTTCTGCTTATAATCCATGATTCATAGCACTAAACTTCTCATTTTCCATAAATATATTCAGCTAAACCACATGGGATGCAGAGTAGCCCAGTGACTATTTTGCTATTTAATACTTGGCTTTTTTGAGAAGTCATTTTGAGAAGCCAAACTTGAGCTTATACAGCTCAAGTGATACCTAGGTGTCTAAAGCATCCCTGAACATCTTCTTGAACCTGTTCCCTTATCAGTAAATTAATGTAAACATTTGCCATAGAGCAAAACACATCAAACCTAATGAATACAAATGACCCATCCTTATAATAATAATTTTCTAAAGTCCAAGTTCCTTTTTTCCATAAACTTAATCCTAAATGAGCACAATTATAAATGGTATTACCTGTTTGTAGGGAACTTGTTAATAGAAAACAAGGCCTATATTTGTCATGTGATTTGTTCTCATTTAATATTTCAAGAGTGTCTTTTTGTCTCTTTGACTTCTAGATATGCTAAAAAAGAGTAAGAAACAAATCCTATTAAGTAAAAGAAGTTATATTCACATTTCTGCTGTCTGCTGAATAGATTTTCCCTGAAAACTTCTTGGCTTGTCCATTGGTGTTGGATAATACCACGTTTTATTAAAGATATGTAAGGTGTTTATTAAGATGTTATATAGTATATTTTTATTTTTTAGACACTAAGTTTTACCAAATCTTCTTGGCTTTGCATAGGTGATAATAGAGAAAAAAAAAAAAAAAAAAAAAAAGAATAATGAGATAAAACCTCTTCTTTCAGTTCTTTTTAATTGAGGAACAAATTATTTCATCGTTTCTCATTAGTTATTCCCATGGATTCTAATGACAAGGTGCCAACTTTCACACTTTAAACAGGTTAATTAATCAGGTAGTAATGAAATTGGGTGATACCTGTGTGTTGGTGTGCCACAGCTCCTAATAATGTGCTTAAATGTCTGTGAACCTGAAAGGATATTTTCAGCTTCAGCTCTTCTCAGCACTGCATAAATAAATGTTTGTCAGCTAATAGGCAAACTATTTTTAAAGTTACACTTTGGTTACCATTATTACTTATGTCACATAAATTAAATATGTTGATATTTCTGCTCTTTTTAAGACTATAAAGAGACATCAAGAAAGCTGGAAGACCTCACTATTGAAGTGTTTATTTTCTTTCTATCCACTGGCCATATGTGTTAGATATTTTAATGCTGCTTCTTTCCCCTGAAAAAAAAGATTTAAAAAATAATAAAAAAAAAAAGGTGCATTTTCCTGATCTTCTAGGATAAAATCAATGCAGGAATGCAAGCAAGTAGGAAGAACCAAGGTTAATAAAGTAACATCTGTGCACAAGGTAGGAAGCACATTTGGAAAATAAAGGAAAAGAGAAAATAAAATGCAAGAAATACTGAGTTTCTGGCTTCCCAAGAGCAAGTATTTATACTATTTATAGCTGTGTGAAATACCTAATTTAAGAAATATCTTAATAATCTTTTAAAGAATCCCATATCCTTAGATAAGAGTGATTTCTAACCAGTTGTGTTGGAAGGGATATAAATAAATAATCCAGGGTTCCAATTGTTTTTTGTATTTGAAATTTTAAGACACGGGTGGTTAAAATACTTATCAACAAATAAAATATTCCCCAATAATATGTTCTTTCTTGCCTGTGATTTGCTCAGAGAGCTATTCTGTTTTCTAGGAATGTATTTGTAAATATTTACTGGATAGTTTATGCAAACAAGTGTTGGACTTATTCATGCACTGATCATTTCTATCAGTCATTGTTTATAATACACAATTTGTCATCAAAATCACATGAGTATTGTATCCATTCTATTACTGGATATTTGACTGTTTTTTTAAAATGGGGAATAACAAGGATGGAAAATGAATGAACAATAACAAATAAAGTCCTTCCTCGTATGAATTTTTGAAGAAATAAATATTTGGGCCAAACTTAAAAGATCTTGCAAATATTTGTATGAATAAACCAGTCAGGGCTCATCTGAATGCTTGCAGAGAGCAAATAACATGACCCCACAGAAAAAAAAAAAAAAAAACCCAAAGCAAATTACTAAGACATATTTATAGAAGCAATCTTCAACAAGTATTTTGAATTGTTTGACCACATATGTCCTAATGTTTACTCACAGTGAGCAGGCTATTGAGCTTGAAGGCACCTTCCAAGCAAATGAGTTATGAACTAAATTCATGGTATCTGTCTTTTTTTTTTTGTTTTTTAATAAATCTCTTTATATACATATATATATTTATATGTAAAAAAGACCCCAAAACAAACAGCTTTTATTTTTCTGGTTAATTTCTGCCAAGATTTTGTAAGCCTAATAGAAGATGTCAGAAAGATTCTATCGACCGATGAGAAATTTCACTACGGAAAATGCCATTATTTTTCTTGCTCTAGTACACTCTTCTAATAACTTTTTTCTCCCTTTTTTTTTTCTTTTTTTTCCTCGTCTGGGGAAGATTTCTTGTTTGCTTACTTTGAACTGGTGGGATCCTCAGTTGGGAACAATTTTCTTTCCTGGGACAGAACTTAACATAGCTGAAAGTACCAGGAAGTCGGCAAGTAATTGATAAATGCAGTGAGTAAATGGTGGCTTATCCAACAAAAACGAAATTTAAGTTCTCAGGCCTAGGTGGTCTAAAAAGATTAAACTCCACTCTGCTGGGGTATGCTGAATAACGATTCAACAACCAGTGCATCTCAGCCCTGCATCTCTCACTCTTTATTTTACACATTACAATCACCAGCCATGATCTTCATTCATGACTTATTGTGGGCGATGGGCCATAATCCTCATTCATGACCAGCTATAATAAAAAAAAAATACCCACCCCAAACCCAACCCACCACACAAAACAAAAGCCCTTCATGCTACTTAAAGAGAACATGACATTATGCAGAGTCTCCCTCATTCTAAGAGCAGCACGGAGATAGAACAACTGCCACCTCAGAGGTGCTTTCAAAGCATTTGTTTAAAAAAGATGCAGCTTCCCTAAGTTGTTGTGGGGAAGAGAAAAAAAAAAAAAAAACAAAAAAACAAAACCAAACAACAAAACCAAAACCACAACAAAACAGGGTGGAATTGCAAACATGTATATCATTACTGCAACTGCATTCCATTTATTTTCCTTTGCAAAATAAATTACATAAATGGGGTTTGTATTGTTAGCTATTCTTCATCCAGAGATTGGGATAATTAGGTTTCAAATACGGTGATGTTTTAAAACACATTTAATTTAGTAAAATTGGTAAGGAAGCTACAGCAATTAAAAATAAAGGACAAAAGTTTCCTTTGCCTTCCTGGGTAATTTGGGGTGAATTTAGACTATGGCATTAGAAGTACAAAAGGTAACTAAAAATGCCATTAAATGAAATGTTCCAAGTCCAAGCAATTTCCTTCTTAACAGAAAGTAAAATGCAAACAGAGATTACTAAAACCCTGCTGTGTTTAATTTAAGTGTATGTAAGCCTTTTACTCACAGTTATTTTGTCTGGAGATAATCATGTAGATCCTCAGTGGTCAGAGCTGTGAAGCGTGTGTTGTCAAAAGTTGCTCACTCTTTGATTCCCTCTCGCTTCTGTCAGCCATGGTTCACATCATGCAAGCTCAGCTCATTCATCTTCTGACAGGGTGGGATTCTCCCATTTCTGTCTCCATCAATTTGTTCCCGTCGCCTCTGGATTGCTTGCAGAAATACTGAAAAAGTGTGTGAGTTGTGTGTAAATTATTATTATTTATATGGCTGTACTGTAGGCATGGAGCATATTATCTCTTGCAGCAACAAGCAGGGGTAGGTTTTTAAACTAAAGGGGAAAATTCAACAGCTAGTGTAGATTCATTATTCTACAGAAATGAAAGAGTTGGAGATGCATTAGATACAGAGCCACACAGGGACAAAGGCTGTGTTCTGGAGAGGTTTGATATCTACATCCGAGAAACCGTTACATGCAGTAGGAAATTAGGGGCCAGCACCTAAACTCCAGTCCTGTCTAGGGCAAGGAAGTCAACGGGGAGTTTTGACTTCAAAAGGAGGTACAGCATGGGAAGTCTCTTTAGTTGGAGAGATGTTTTTCATATTGATGCTTTATATTGATACCTTATATCTTGTCCAAAAGTGCTCCAAGAGAAGCAAGGGTTTTTCTGTCACCCAGTGCTGGAGATGTCTGGATCTGTAGCAAAGTGTTCAGATGCAGGCGCCATGTGGATGGTTGCTGGTGCTTCCTTAGGGAGCAGAAGTGGCCTTTAATGGGATGCGGTGAAAGCAGAGTGAATGCAAACCAGCTTACATTTGCTAGTCGTGGGGTGGTGAACAATCCCAGCAGCCACCAGCTGGGATGCATCGGAGGCTGGTGTGCTCCTCAGCTGGCAAAGGTGAAATCACAATACCCCAGAGGTCAGCATTCGGACAAAGCAAAAAGAAACTGGGAGATTTAACTGCAGCCTGACTGTAACCATTGGGTACCCTGCCAGCAGCATGTCCTATCCTGTGACCTTAGGTGGTACCTCAGACCCATCAGCTTCTTTTGATTTGCTGTGTTGTGCTTATGTATATTGTCCTTCAATTTCAGTATATGCCACAGTTGTAGCTGCATAGGGACAAAATACATTTTTAGGAGCTCAGCTCCTGTGAGACTGGAATGAAAAGCATCACAAATTGTAACAGAAACAGCATGGCCAGCAGGACTAGGACAGTGATTGTTCCCCTGTACTCAGCACTGGTGAGGTCGCACCTCAAATCCTGGGGTCAGTTTTGGGCCCCTCACTCCCAGCAGGACGTTGAGGGGCTGGAGCGTGGCCAGAGAAGGGCAACAGAGCTGGGGAAGGGTCTGGAGCACAAGTGAGGAGTGGCTGAGGGACCTGGGATTGTTCAGCCTGGAGAAAAGGAGGCTCACAGGAGACCTGGATCTCGACAGCTTCCTGAAAGGAGGTTGGAACCAGGTGGGTTTGGTCTCTTCTCCCAAGTAACAAGCAGTAGAACAAGAGAAGACAGCCTCAAGTTGTGCTTGAGGAGATTTAAGTTGGATATTAGGAAAAATTTCTTGCCTGAAAGGGTTGTCCAGGGCTGTCCCAGGCTGCCCAGGTCAGTGTTGGAGTCCTCATCATCCCTGGAGGGATTTAAAGTCTGTGTAGCTGTGGTGCTGAGGGACATGGTTTAGTGGTTCCCTGGCAGTGCTGGGTTAACAGTTGGACTTGATGATCTTAAAGGTCTTTTCCAGTTTAAACAATTGTATGATTCTATGTTATGGTCGAGTAAGTCATTCTCAGACATACATTTGCATCTCATATTCCTTCACTCACACAAAGCATGTGGTACCCTCTTGTACAGATCATCATGCAAGTGAAACACAAGTTACTCAGCTGCATTCGAGTGATATTTTATCCCAGCAGATGAAGTGTACTGAAAGCGTGCCTTCCTGTGTGTGTTTATTTCCACGCATATCTGTCCTATGCTGGTTGTTTTGAAAAGGGTAAAGGAGGAACATTTCAGTGCCTCAGTCAGTCAGCCTTTGTGGAGAGATGGAGATGTGATGCTGGGAGGGAATACGCCTTATCCCCGCTGTAGTTTAACTAGTTGTAAGCCAGTTGAGTTTATTATGAGGCAAGTCGTGGTATCAGCAAATAGCATGGCATGAGTGCAGTGATTTTTGTAGGCTGTATAATGTCTTCATTATTTATTTATCATTTCCTCCTGGGACCATGGAGAGGAGGGGTCTTTCAGCACCCCATTACTTTGGCAATGGCTAAATTCACACCTAATGTCACAGGGATAATCCCTGCTGCTGGAGGACATGGACCTCTAAGTGAGGCGTGAGATCAGTGCCTCTTCTGGTGCTTCTGACTTAGATCTTGAACCACTCAAAGATTTCGTCTCCAGCTTCACCTCCCTAAGCCACAGGGTGCAGGCTGGGACTGTGTAGAAAGTCAGCTTGGGGGATGCATCAGCTTCCTACTGTCCCAGATGCTTTCCAGAGGCAACTCCTTCCACTGTGGCTTCACATCTTTCCTGAGCAAAGGTTCTTTTAAAGAAAATATTTCTTTCTGTGTGATTCAAGGCCAGGTTGCACAGGGCTTTGAGCAACATGATCTAGGGGAAGGTTCCTTTGACCGTGGCAGAGGGGGTAGAACTTGATGATTCTTAAGGTCCTTTCCAACTCAAACCATTCTACAATTCTGTTGGTTGGTTGGTTGTATTTTTTGTTTTGTTTTGTTTTTTCCCCCCCCACTACAGAGGGTGGATGTTTGTTTTGTTTTTCTGCTGAACACAATGACATTCCTTTTTTTGCTTATAGGCTGCTTCTGTGAACTCAAGCTTGATTCACTCCCACAAAAATTTTTCACCTCCTACCCTCCAGAAAAAAAGGTGTTTCTCTCCATCATCTGGACAGGAAAACACAAAGATGACCATGATATTAAATAAAACCTATATATCTTCTTAGATTTTCCTGTTGTTGTTGGCACAGAGAGTAAAGTAGTTCTGACATGTCCAGTTCTTTTAATATGAGAGTAACCAGAGAGAGAATGATGGCAATTACTCCTCTGCGGGGAAGAACCTCTGCTGGGAGGTACCAAGAGCCCTGCTCTGACTCTGCTCTTCTTTAATGTGCTCTGGGAAATTGAACATGAATTGGTTGGATGCAATGCACAGTCTGGCTCTTCATTTCACCTGGCCTGACTTTGGTAGCTCAATGCTGTGCCACGACCCTTAGCTGGGAGAAGTGACCAACAAAAAAACAACAACAAAACAAAAAAACAAAAACAAAACAAACAAACAAACAAAATAGGAAAAAGAAAAAAATAAATTAAAAAAAGGAATTTCTGGACAAATAGAAAATAATGACAAAATATCTATTAAATTAATTTGACATACAGTAATCCTAAATAGGTGTGAGTCTTGTGTAGGGTTTTTTACTTTGCCTTTGAACAGCTCAGTCCAGCTAAGCTGCACTAGGTCTTCTGCAAACTTCTTGGTGCTTCAGACTAGAGATTTTTCTCAGTTACATTTGTCCTGCAGTTATCCATCTGACAGCAAAATTGAACAGAAACACCACGTCTATAACACACCATCTCCCTGGCACGAGGAGACACGCTGAACATATGCAATAGCTGTTTGTTAACTAAGGAGGTCTCAGAATTCAATGTGAAATCTGTTGGGGAACTCTTAACATCTTAATATCGGCGACGTTCCTCTAGAAAGATGATTTTATCAGTGGTGCAAAATCCTATTGATCTAGCTGCCGTCAGCCAGTGCTGGTTTGGGGTTTTTTTGTGCAGGGGGAAGGACAGGCAAGTAAAAGAGTTTCATTCTTTCATGAAACATTATCATTGTGGGTATGAACAGGAAGGATTTCTGTGCTGGTCTATTGTCGTGATGGTTTGCAGGGAAGAGTTACAGTGTGTGTCAGTGACAGGAAATGCATTTCTGGCCAATTAAGAAGAAATGATAAATGCTAGAAAAGTATATAGAATATGCTGAGTCCTTTGCCAAACTTTTAATATCAAATAGACTACTGTTTGGGGAGTTATGATTTTGTGTGGTGCAAGTTGTGTGCTATTATTTCTCTGTGTGCATAACGGTCATCTGAGTCCTGTCTCTAGATTTTCATGGTGTATCTTATATTTTGTAGAGATTTGACAGAAAAACTAGTGTCTGAATTCAACTATCTGCTAGAGAACGCAAGCCACTTGTGTGTTTCAGGAAGGCTTTGGATTGCTATCAAGATATGTTCTAACCATAAACTACTAGGTTACCAAAAACTAAACTTGGAGGAGAGTTAAAGTTTAAGGTTAGGAAATGATCACAAGTACCAGTGACTACCTTTAATCATAGCCTAGTTTGCCAAGAAGAATTTCCTTGGTATAATGTCTTTTCTTCTGTACTGAATTATAGAAGATTATAGGTTTTTTTTATTTTTATTTTTTCTTCAGAAAAGTCTTGTTGTTATTTCCCAGCATAAAATGTTATTATCTATCTGATAAGTATTGCCTGCATGCAAATGCAAATGCTGTATTGCAACAATATTGCTTTTCATTAGATCATGTATCATTAGACACGTTATGCTTATTTGTGTTAACCTACAACAAAAAAAAAAAGCCAACCCTGTTTATAGTTCTGGAAATGAGGTTTTATGGAATGATATGAATTATGGTTATGTGCAGGCACTTGGAATAAAACTGTTTCTGAGGAGCTAAAGAAAAAGTTATGATATTTGAAGTTTATAAAAAGCCCCAGTTTGGAATTAAAACAGTCCTTTCCCTGCCTCCTGCCCTCCCCCTTGGTCTCCTTTTGGCACTGGGAAAATCCTTACGACACTGGAAGGCAGAATGATGAGGAGTTGTTCGTGCCAGGGAAGTCTAACAGATGCAGTGTGAAGAACTTGCTCCTCTTTAATTAAAGTGGGGATTAGAATCGGCTTCTGGATGCTTCAGAAACCACCTTTTTTCTCTATCCACAGACAGATCTCTCCCCCCTTCATCATATTCTCAGACACCTAGGACTCAGGAGAGCTGAGTTTTCGAATATTCTTAGGATTAGATAAGTTTATACTAAGTTCTGCCTCTTTCCAGATATTCCCTGTCAAAATATTCTTTGTCAGTCTTCAAATATCTTGTTGCTCAAATTGCCATTTTCTGAATCAGAGAATTGCTTGGATCGCTGTTGAATAGCTAGTTAAATTGCTCATTATGAACAATTTTCTGGTAAATGGGGTTTTTTTATATATATTTGGGAACCAATCCTGATTTCTGTGAATGCCCTGGTTATTTTTAGATACTTTACAGACATTAGCTGTAGGTGTTCATGTATTATTTTTTTTTCATTTTGACTATTTCCTATTCATCCTTGATTCTTGATGTACGCTATTGGTCTCCTAAGACATATGATATTTCCCCCTCTCTTCTTGATTAGATCATTGAAGCTTTTTTAAAGAGGGGAATAATTAATAGTGCTTAGTGAATAATCAAACGAAAAGGCAATTAATGAATAATGCACACCCTGCACAAATTTCCAGACATCGATCATCTGTTCATTTTGTGCAATCTTTTGGATTCACATATATTTTCATTCATAAACTCATTGTCACATGTGTATGCAGGGCTTGAATGGTGCTGGCCAATGAATGGCAGCAAAGAAAAATTGGCATATTTCTTAATTAAAAACAAAACAAGAAGAAAAGAAAGAAACACAGCACAAAATGTAGCTCTTTTGTTGTTCTGTCTCTTCTCACTAGGTTTTGGTGACTCAGTTCTGTTCTCATCCTCCCCTAAAAGCATGGACTAAAGCAGTTCTGTTTTACAGTGTGTTATGCAGCCACTGGGTATCTCCACGTGCTGTGCCCAAGTTCCAGGAACTTTGTGGTTACTGGTAAACCTGGGAAACAAGCACTGGGATGGGAGCTGCTTGGGGAGCCTCTGACTGTCTCTTTAGTTAACGGTTAGCTCCTTTAATAGATGACCAGTTTTGATGGACTGTCTTTGCTTTGTGTGACACATGGAAGCTTTGCAGGTCTGGTGGTTGTTTTTTTTTTTTCCTTTGTTTTTAATTTCCTCTGATGTGCAGCAAGTTGAAGAACTGGAAAGGCTATAAAAAAATCTATATGTGCAAAAAGATGCCATACAAAATTTTTCATGGTTACTCCTGCAGGATTGGAAGGGTTTAACTTTGCTAACTTGGCTCTACCAGGTCTCTTCTAACTCCTCCCTGTAAGAGGTTCTCTTAAGTGGTGAGGGGCAACTCTGTAGCTGGGTTAAAATGTGTCCTCTCACCCATGGCTGGCAGAAACACAGTCAACTTTAAGGATGTGGCCACCAAGAGGACCTCAATCTCTGCCCAGCATATGAGCTTTTGGTACAGTAAGTGCACAGGAAAAGTCACAGTCTCCAGAAGGCTAAAATCATCAGTCTTTGAAAGGGGATCTGTCTCCAGATAACTGATGGGAACCACTGAGTGGGGAAGTCCTATCCAACCTCTACTCATCCTTCAGCCACTCAGTGTACACAGCCCTGAACCCTTAAACCAGAGCATACACAAATTTTCAGAGGTTGGACACATGCCTCCTCTACTCTCTGCCTTTTCAAATACCAGCTCACAATTTAATGTGGTTAAAGCCACGTGGTAAGCAAATTAAAATCCCTCCTCTCTTGTGGCAATTCAGGCACCTCTACCCAGCAAGTGGTGAGGACCCATTGCCAATTTCAGATGCTGGAAAAAAGCAGCATCAGGCTCTGGTTCCTGCTGCTGGGCAGAAGCCTCTGCATTTGTTTTCTGGGATTAGAAGAATTATTTAGGATGTAATACTCCTGATGCATTTTTTTGTGGCATCTAATCTTTGTGGAGCGTGTTAGGAGGTGTAGCTGCTTGGCTTCACCTCCAAGTGAAGGATGGTGAAACTAGGGTGGAGAAGGGGCACTTCCCTGCTCTTGAGCCAGGCCAGAGGTACTCAGCTTCTGCAAGCTCTGGGCTGTGCAGCGCAGCATCCAAACTGCACCGGGATCAGAGGGCAAACCCTGTCTGAGCTCAGTCCCAGAGCTGCTCCAGGTTGAGAAGTCAGCCAAGCATTTGAGGACCAAAGTATAGGCTTAAGAAGTTAAGTCCATGTTAACAGGCTCACACGTTTGGGTACCTTGGGTACTTGGGTTAGTTTGACAACGGCACCAAGCTGTGTGATCTGGTCAACACACTGGAAGGAATGGAGGGATCTGGACAGGCTTAGAAGGTATGTCCATGTGAACCTCATGAGGTTCTACAAGGCCAAGTACAAGGTCCTGCAGATGGACTGGGGCAATCCTAAGCACAAATACAGGCTGGGTGGAGAATGGATTGAGGGCAGCCCTATGGAGAAGGACTTGGGGGTGTTTGAGAAGTTCAACATGACCCGGCATGTGTATTTGCAGCCCAGAAAGCCAAGCTTTTTTCTTTACTGCTTCTTTGAGATTCCCATATTTTTGTTATTTTTGCTGAATATGGTACCAAAAAACCCCAAATTTGTTCATTTTATTCGGATGAGTCCTAAGACTTTGGAGTCCAGTTGTATATAGCACTCCAGTCTTCAACAATTTTATGAAAAATGCATTGCAAAACTTGAAAATTTAGGTAAAATGTATTTTGGAACTTTATTAGTTCTGACTAATCCACATAGTTTTGCATACAGATTATAGTGAGTTATGAATAGAAAATTTATAGGTTTTTGATTTATCGTACTTCTCTAAATGAGCAATGTTTTATTAATACAACAAAAATACAATGAAGAATTAGAGGAATTTTGTTACTTTTAACTGAAAATAAATGTTTTTGTAGCATTACAAATGCTTTTCACTCATTTACTTCCAGTGGCCTGGTAGTTGAGTGTGTATTTATGTGAGTGTATGCACAGATGTGTGTGTATAAAGTTATGCACACGCATAGATGCAAATACTTTTTTTTTTTTTTCCTATTTTAGTTGCAATTCATAACTACTGAGCTACAGTTTATTATAAGGTTACTCAAGACAAACTGTTCCGTTTCCTCTATTATCCAAACAGAATGGTTTATGGTCAGGCTGGTCAGGATCAAATTCAAATGGCCTTGGAGTTCAAAGGAATGGTGATGACTCGAGCAAACCATTTTTGTAATCTGTAAATTCCATTTCTGCAAAAATAAATTGGCTAGAGTTTGTAATTGGGTATGGCAAGATTTTTGCAAGGTCAAGAGAAAAGACAGTGTTATGTGTTTTGACTCGAGGGTCTCAGGACAGCAAGTTTTTGCACTTTACACGTCTCAAAAGCCTTAAGGTTTTTTTAAGTTTGGTTTGTTATTTTTTTTTGGAGGGAGGGGTTGTTTAGTTGGTTTCATCTGTTTATTTGTTTGTTTTTTCCTTTCCCTTTTTATTGCTTAATATGTGAATACACGTGTGTGTTTATAGCTGTGCCACTGCTGTAAAAGTATAAAAGTCTTGTTCTAAATCCCAACAGAGTAATCTGGGGTCTTTCCAATGGACTCACATAGGGAGGTTCATACGCATGGAGGAGAAAGAGATGTACAGAAGATTTTTATGGCTTGGTTGCTACATGAACATAACAGGTGTTCAGGAACCATGCCTGGGCAATTCGCCATGGGGCTACTCCATCACAAGGAACCAGGATGGTGGGGGTTCTTGCCTGAAGGGCATTTCTGAGTTGTTGCTGTAGGAGTAACTTTGTTAAATTACAAGTGCAAGTACATTAGTGAAGGTTGGTCTTGCAGCTACCATCATTTTATTCACATACCTATCCCGCCTATCTTAGAGATGAGCTCTTTTCTTCTTCAGGTGAATCCCTCCCAACCCATGTCCATGTATGCACACATTTTTTTTCCTATAGCAGAAAAGCAAAAAAGATTTAATTACTACTTGTGTAGACAAAGCTACGTGTTGTCCTATCTTCTTCTGTGTTTTGTTTCAGCTGTGGAATAGTGAATCTTCCAAAACCCAGTACCTCAGAAAGCTGTGGAGTGAAAGCACCCTTCACTTCTTTCTGAAAAGATAAAATCAGGACACTGTGGAGAGACTTTTCTCACAGGGTCTTCTGAAAGAGAAACCTTACAAGCCTTACAGTAGAAAATTCCCCATTGAAGAAAATCCTTCTGAGGCCCTAATAACTCTTGAAGCCATCCTCACAAAGATGGAGGAGAGATCTCTTTGCCTTGCTCTAGACCACTGGCATTCAAATTACCATTTTTTTAATATGTATGTGCAACAACACAGGGGCTTCAGTCCCAGCTTGAGTACCAGGACCGGAATCTTTCCGGCACTGAGCAAATATAGAGTTGAAAATCTTGTGTATAAGAGAAAGGACTAAAACTGGGTAGAAATAGAGAGGTGAGGAAGTGGGGTTGTTCAGCCTGGAGAAGAGAAGTCTCCAGGGAGATCTTCTTGTGGGCTTTCAGTGCTTAAAGGGGACCCATAAGAAAGATGGGGACAGACTTTTTCCTCTGTTGCAGCAGGACAAGGGGTGCTGCTTTTAAACTAAAAGAGGGAGATTCAGACTAGATGTAAGGAAGACATTTTTTACACTGAGGGTGGTGAGAGCCTGGCCCAGGCTGCCCAGAGAGGTGGTGGCTGCCCCATCCCTGGAAACACTCCAAGTGAAGTTGGATGGGGCTCTAGTTGCAGATGTCCCTGCTCAGTGTAGGGACATCTGCAAGGGACTTTGAAAGGTCCCTTACAACCCAAACCATTCTATGATCCTGTGAAATCAAACGTGGTAGTGCATTGCCCATTGTGATAAAAATAGGCTCAAGAGGTGCAATTTTTTGTCTTTTTTTTTTTTTTCCCTCACTTTTTAATTTATTTTTTTTTACAGGGGGATGGGTTGGATTGGGTTTTGTTCTTCAACTAAGCATGTTTAGAGAAGTCCTACCTTTTTACATTAATGTAGGGGTTAGAGTCAAGATGCTGTGTCAAGGGCTGGAAGTCTGTTCTTTGCTCCTACACCTAAAATCACATTAATACCTTTCCCACCCTTTTCCCACCCAAGGGACCTGAACAGTGCCATTCAAGGGGCAGAGCGAGCTGAGCTCTGCAGCTGTGTTCCACAAAGGCAGGGAGAGTGTTGGGGGGAGCAGCTCATCCCTGAGAGCACTGAAGCACTGGCCAGAGAGAGAGGACTTGACCCCATAAACATACAAACTGAAATGCAGGTTTCCAAAGGATAACTGTCAAATACATTGACGTGTACCACTGGTGAGTGCCTGGATGGTAGGTGCTGGTTTAATGGGGAGG
This sequence comes from Megaceryle maxima, assembly GCA_024605025.1. Classification (NCBI taxonomy): domain Eukaryota; kingdom Metazoa; phylum Chordata; class Aves; order Coraciiformes; family Cerylidae; genus Megaceryle; species Megaceryle maxima. The sequence goes on along the minus strand of JANHGN010007355.1, from coordinate 8,814 downwards.
GAGTGAGGAAAGATCAGTGTTTTGAACATAGCCTCCCAAAACTTACCATTGTCTCACTTGAGGCACCTTTGTTCCACTGTGTGTTTAGCTCGTAGGAGCATCCCTTTGAGCTTGTCATGGTGATTGATGATTGCTGTTGTAACCTATCAGACTGTACTGGGTATGTTGGTATAAAATATTCTTCTGAAAGCAAATCAGATATCTTGTTAAGGTGGTACTTATTCAGAGATGTCTTAGAAGTTACACAATTAAGTCACCTGAATTATACAGTGATCTTAAATGTATTTAGCAGGTGCTGCTTTATGAACACAGCACCATTGCATAGTATACAATAAAAGTCTACAAACCTGCAATATTAAGGAAGCCTTGCATTGCTAGTTTTGTCAGAAATAATACAAGTGGAATTCTAGAAAAAGTTTATCTGACTAATTTCAGGCTTAATTAGAAACCATGTAAGAAGATGGAAGGAATAAAAAGATGCTAACCTCTTGAAAACTGCCTTTGAGCATTAGGATGCAGTTGAAATATATTTTTGAAATTTCCAGGACCTAACTACTAGTATCCTACTGCAACTGGTAATTTTGGTTCTGTTTAGCTAAATGCTTTCTTTTTCTTTAACTCCTCTCCCCCCCCCCAAAAAAAAAAAAACAACTGAGAAGAACACAAACAAAAATGACAAAACCAAAAAAATAATATTTCAGAATGCCTTCAGCCCAAGATATTTTACATTCCACTAGCAAGTTTGGGGTTTGTCAGGCTCCAAATTTCTTGAGCATGGTTAAACAGTACCAAGATTTAGATCTTATGAGCATGTATGGCCTTAGCTGGGTCTACTGTGAGCCAAGCTAATGGAAGTTGACTTAACTCAAGTTTTTCATCCTCACACCTAATGACTGTATTAGGAATCTGCCCAAGATAAAAAAGTGTGAAATATGCCTTCTAATTTATAATGCAGATTTTTGCATAACAGGATCAAAACTGTTACCCTGTTGTGAATGTAACATCAGAGTAAAATAACAAGCACTTTACCAGTTAACATGCAAGCTAATGTGACAAAACCATTTTTACATTCATTTACAGAGTGACTATCACCCTAAAAAACTCTTGGGAGATAAATGAAACAAAACAAAACAAAATAATACTTGAATCATTTCCATAACAAAAATTAAACAACTGTGGCATACATAAGGAGGTTGAGAAGGAAGAAGAAAAGGAGAAAGGATAAAGAAAGAAAGATGGCAAAAGAAAAATACACTCAAATGCAACAAAGACTGCGATGTCAAGAAAACAATGGTGAAAAATTACTCATTTCTCAGGAGAACAATTGTAATGAGAATGGGAAACTGGTACTGAACCAATTCTCTTCTCAATCTTCAGATCTTAATCATGTGATCCTCTTAGGATGCCAGAATCTAGTTTTCCTAAAGGCCTGTATAAGCATGTTCAGTGGAAAATCTATCTACCAGCAGGTGTCTTTTAACTTTATTTTGTCTTCAACATCAAATAAAGATTAGAAGAATGGCATGAATTAGTTGATAAGTATTAGGAAAGCAGGTGAAAAGCCGGAGGATTGTGGCACAGTAAGGTTTCTAGCTTATCCACAGGCTGCAGCATTTAATTAGGGAGTTGGCCCAATCCTTCTGTTGGGGAATATAGTTCATTCAAGGCTCATCTTAATAAAAAAAAAAATGACCAAAGATTAAATTGTATATATAGAACTTTGAATTTGGGATGCAACATTAAGTCATAATGAGCTTAATGAATTAATTGCATGAAGGTCTGCAACGGGTAACTAAAAATATAACCAGTAAGTTACAAAGCAAATAGTTTTGCTAGGAGCATCAGGTCATTCTGATTATTTCAGGAGGAGTACGGCTCTGCACAGAGAATTCTGGGGTGTTTTGCCTTGATGAGGCAAATAGATGCCAATTTTTTTTCTTGTCCATATATCCAGCAAAAGGAAAAATGAAAACCATGTTATTTCCCTTTTTTTCTGCAAACCTTACAAATATTCCTCTCCGTCTCCCCGTTCCGTTGACAAGTTGGGTACATTCATCAAGCAAGTGAATCAATAAGGTGGATTTAAACACAATATTTGTATCGGCTAATAGCACAAAAAGCAACTATCTTCCATGTAAAACTTTTAATGATTGTTATATCAGAAAACAGGCCTTGGAATATAAACAATATATATTAAAAGGAGATGGCAGGACATAAATATATAACTGAAACCATTACTGCCAAGTCTAACAGCGGGATATAGCAGCTTAGTGTACAAATTGTTTCAAACTACAGAAGTGTAATGGCAAGCCTGTTTTATTTTAGGAAGCAGAATATTTTCATTGGGTACTGGATATCTTTGGGTACTTGGATTTGAAAGGACTTAAGAGTTTCAAAATGAGAATAAAATCCATATGTTATCATGTCATTATAAAACAAAAGATGTAAATAACCCGGTTTAAATAGCCGTAGTAGTAAACCCATGACAATTATGGTTCAGTTGTAGAAGTAGGTGAAGGGTTTTGGGTCTTTCCACCCACCTCACTGGCCTTAGCCTAGTAAAAAATTGGTCAGCAAATGTGGCCTGCTGACCAATTTCCAAGAAAATTTGATCAAAATTAGCATATGCAAAATAGCCGCAACCATGAATAACAGCAGAATGATGCTTTTCCTTAAAAACATCTTTAATGAAGACATTTCTGCTCCAACCAGCAATTTGCATAAAACTTCTTTATCCTCTCGGGTGTTTCTTCTGCTGAAGAGTGGCCGGTGCCAGGGAGCTTCATGGGTGGGGGTGGGTCTCCTTCTGAATGTGATCAATGAACTCAATTACGACCCCATTCCAGAGACTTTCAGCCTTAGTTTACAGTGATGCATAGTTGCCGCCACCCTTGACACTTCTCCCAAAATCTTTTCAATAAATAAGAGGATACCAGAGAGCTCTGACTTAGTTTCTTTTTTTTCTTTTTTTTTTTTTTGGGGGGGGTTGTGGTTGGGTTTTTTTTTTCCCCTTTTCTTTTTTTTTTTTTTTTCTTTAACAGCTCTTCTGGGTCCCCAGTTGATTTTCTTCGCAAGGTTAGTTGCTAATACATTCCTAGCACCCATGCATTATTAATGCTCACCGCTCTCCAAGGTGGCAGTGACAAATAGGGAGCAAAATTCACTGACTAGTGGGGAATGTACTTTTTAGTCATGCTTGAATTTTTCAATCCATTCTGCTTGTTGAGGATTTTTCAGTGGAGGTACTGTAGCAAAATATGATTTTTTTTTATTATTATTTTTATTTTTTTTTCAAACCTAAGAAGCACTCTTGTAACCAGTAGAAAGCTTATGAGTCAGGGTTTTTCCCAGGAGGCTTTGAGGGGGAGTAGTGCAAAAAGTACCTTTGATGTTTCCAGTAGCATGGAAGTCATTGTTTTTCCTCCCATGTAGTAAGTGGCAGTTTTGACTGCAAATCGACTATGCACGCAGTCAAGTAAATTATAATATTTTAACTAGGCTGTGCATGCCAGCTGTAGCATTCCCAGAAATAATACCAAGTGTGTATCATGAGAAACATTGATTTTTAATGTGCAAATTTGTTTCTTCAGATATAAAACTCTATTCATTTTGCAATATAAAGACGCAATCTGTGAAATACATTCTTAGGCTGTTATTGGTTACTATAAATCCCACTAGTAGTACTAGAGCACTTGTTTAATTCAGAATTACTTCATTTAAAGTATGATTTTGTGCATGTGGTGGAGGTGCTGAAGATTTGGCAAATACCTCTTTAACATAACAAATAGCTGGCTGTAAATATTACGCTAATTCGTCCTAACGTTTAATACTGGGATAACTCACTGGGCAGAATAATGAATCCTTTGCTAATGGCTGTACCTAGGGGATTAACACCTTCATGCAGCCATCCAGAAATGCACTGAAAATGTGTATGTGTCTAGTTTGGTGATTCTTGATATTTGTCCTGCTCTGAACCATACGCAGTATCTCAATCAGGCAGCTTTGGAGCAGAATTTGCTTTCAGGCTCTGAAGGGCCCAGGTACTCAGAGTGAAGAAGTTGTCCAAGGCTAGACCCAAGGAAGGTACAGTGTAGTGCAGAGTCCACACCTCAAAATCTTAGTCCCTTCATGGCCAACTGTGTGCCTTTTTAAGTCAGGAAAACTTATATTTGCCTCAAGCTGCCCTTTCTCCAGAATCACAAACGTTTCTGATTGGAAATCATAGAAGTAGCCACTCCCTTTGCGGGTCTTACTCTCCCTGTCTCCCAGATGGGTTACAAGAGCACAGGATTGGGGTAGAAAAGCAACTCGGAGAAATCTGACATGCGCTGCTGCATGATGGTGGGTTTTGGCCAAATATGAAATATGCCATCCTTAATATTAGAATCTTTTTTTTTTTTTTTTTGTCCTCTGTGGTAAATGGAGTAAAAGGATTAATCTACTGATCTTGTTGGTGCATCCCCTTACCTCCTCACCTGCAGTCTGGTTTACAGACTGACTTTCCTATCTTATCTGCTAGCCTAAAACTGTTTGATTTATACATGCATTTAGAATAAAGAGTAGCAAATTGGGAATGACAAAGATATCCAGGGCTCTTACCGATAGGCTGGCCTTGAGACTACCTTGGGTTTGAGTTTATCAGAGCCACTGCACCTACACTGACATCTACAACTGGGAGTTTGTGCAAAGGAAGAAGCTGCTGTGGTGTAAGTGGGAGCTGAAATGATGTCACTGAGGGGGATAGATTGGGGAACTGGAGATTGGTGATTTTGAAATGGGAGCAGGAAAGGGGTTATAGTTTTTAACACTGATTCTTAATGATGAAAATGAGTTTGGGATGTGACAAAAGAAAAAAAAAAGTCATTCTGCTATTCTTGGACATCAACCTGAGCACAAACACATCTTTATACTTGTCAGAATGGTTTTTCCCAGAAGGGGATTTTCTTTCCCGGTCCTCAGAAGTCTCCCACATTTCTCAGTCCATTCCTCACAAAGCTGTCTTTCTCCTGTTGTTTCCCACTCTCCCAGCTTCCACATTGCCTGTCATCCCCACTGAACTACTCTATCCCATGACCTGGTCTAAGTGGTCCTGGTTGACCTGGTCTAGGTGGTCCTGCTCCAGCAGAGGGGTTGGACTAGATGATGTTTCAAGGTCCCTTCTAGTCCCTGACAATGCGTGATTCTGTGATGACATCCTGTCAGTACAAGTAGTGAAACTGTGGGGAACCACAGCCCATGGGTAAGACTGAGAGGATGCAGCAGGAGACATCAAAGTACAGGGAGGAAGTACTCAGTTTTTGTGTGGTCTTCAAAGAGAGAGGAAATTCCTGTACCTATGTGAAAAGCAATGTGGCTTTAAGTTTTTCCCTAAGGCTGGTGGGGTTTTTTTTTGTTGTTGTTGTTTGTTTTGGGGTTTTTTTGGTTTTTTTTCCCTCTTCCTTCTGAGAATCTTTCATGTATTCACTTGCATATTGAAAGTCAGTTTTGGGACAGTGACAGTTCATCCTTTCCAATAGCAATCCATAAAAAACAATTAAGAACTGCAAAACCAAAAATAATAATCAGTATTTCATCAAGTTACAAGTCAGAGGTGTTGATAAGGAACACAATATAAGATAAGGAGATGGGAAGAAAATGCAAAGGAACAGTAGAAAGTGAAGATGACAGAGAACAAGCGTGTGGAAATGAGGGGTGATAGCTCATGGAACATTCTATTAGAAAGGGATGGAAGTGTCAGAAAGGAACCAGAGAGCAGCAGATTGGCTTTAAAAAAAAAAAAAAAAGTGTGTTCAGGAGATGTTGATGGAATCCATCCAACATCTGAACGACTCAATGAATAGCAGACTGTTGAAACTAGATGAGACGCTAACTAATTTAGTTCAGGCTGTCAATAATTTAAATCAGAATGTTGCTGTATTCAATGCTAATATGAAGACTCTGATTTCAGAAGCTGATGGTTTTAAGAAGCTGGAATGAATCTGTGCCATCATTTTCCAGTTGTTATTGTTCAGGAATTGTTGAAAGAAATGTTATCGATTCAATATTATTGCTGTGTATAATTTTTAGTGTTGCTGCTCCTATTTTTAAGCTCTCACCTATAATACCAACTTTGGGGGGATGCTGTGTATGGTGGGAAAGGACAGGGTTTCTTTATTACTGCAGTAGTCTGGCATTACATGTACAGTTGCTGTAACTCCTCAGTTCCATAGATTGCTGGTCTGAGGCGGGGGGGTAAAAAAAAAATAAAATAAATATCAAAGTCCTGTCTTTGGCAAAGCCTTTGGCTGCTCCCTTCCAATCTGCAGTGTCAGAAAACTCAAATACTTAACGAATCCTCTCATGTCTGTTGGCTTCATTTAGCAAACGTCTGTTCAGTAATCATAGATTAAAGGAAAATATTTATTTTTAAGAAACATTTTACTCATTTTGGAGATATAGCAAATATGAGTTAAAGAGAAATTCAAAGAGGGACTTTTTTCCTTTTTTTTTTAAATTGTAATTTATGTTACAGGGACACGAAGTAATGTAACAGAAGCAGAAAACAGTTTGTGGATGAGAGATTTTAGGAGGGGAAAAAAACATTTCCCCCAGGATAAATGTCTATCAGTAAAGAACAAAAACTACACAGAAAACTTATTTAGGCTCTGAGCTGTATGAGTAATAAGCATAGAAAAATCTGTGTCCAGCAGTGAGCAAAAATTGGAGCATTACCATGCCAGTTCAGCACAAACCATGGTGTAACTTTAAGGTATTGCTCTCAGTACCTTCATAATGTATGATTTTTTTTTTCATAATTAATCCAAGCACGAATCTGTTCAATTCCCTTTTTGTGTCCATGTAAGTGGGATTCAGAAGGCATCAGAAGATCTTGCAGGGATACAGCCTATACACCTTCAAAATTCAGAAAGCACAATAGTGGAAGTAGAAAGCACTGAGGGGAAGCACAAACAAGGTGCTAAGGCACGGATGCATTAGAAAACTCTGTATTTTGTGCTCTTTGGGCCATAGCACATTGTTCGACCCCCCGTTCTTCAGGCTTATTGGATTATGGCAGAAGGGGTAGATCCCCGAGCAGAGGGGCCCCATTGGGAAATTGTGGTCTGATGAAGTCAGCTGGGGTTTTACTCACCTTTCAGGGTAAGAAATTTCACCTTCAGGGTGTCTCCCAGTTGGATGTCATGTTTCTGAGCATAAAACAAGGATTTGAAAGTGCAGCAGGTTTTTCTTATTTAGATGTAGCTGCATGGATGTGTGTGGAGTTTATTAAAGGATCCAGAGAGCCAAAACATTTAAACAAGTCACAGTGAAAGTTGGAAAACAAGGGTTATGTGGAAACGAAATGCTGAAAGGCAAGAAAAGAAACTGTTTCTGTTTGTTTGCCTGTTTGCAGAGGCGTAAGCTGCTGCTTTTGCCTTTCCTCTTTCCTCTGATGCACTCAGTTTCCACTTTCAAAGTAATGTTTTCTCTCCCTAGTACTTCATTGTGTTCAGCTATGTTAATGTGCCTATTTTTCCATATGCTTTCTATATACCTGTGGGATCTCCTAGTTCCTACTATGTCAGGCGTGTGCTGGTATTATTCTGAGGTGTGTGAGTGCACGCTGGGTGGGGATGAAGCCTCCTTTTGGAGCTGCAGCACTGTGTCACTCATTCTTCAGGACACATGCTATGGGCAGGGGGGGGGAAAAAAAAGAATATTATTTGGAAAAATGTATAATGCATTTCATACTTCCACATCTCTCTGTGTCTTGCTCTGCATACCACTGGGACCTGCTGTTACCATCCATATGCCAGGACAAAGAAGACTCTGCCTGGTGCCCAATACTACAGGGGTTCCTCATGTTTTGTGTCACTCACAGTTCCACGGTGCAGGTTTGGTTTTGGTTTGGTTGTGTTTTGCTTGGGGGTTTTTATAGGGTTTAAAAGCTGGATGGGTATTTCCTTGCAGGTAAAGAAAGAAATAAGGAGCTGGAACCATTTAGAGCTGTGTCGGCAGATATGTCTGGGTTTAGCCCGTGAGTCAAGATCTCTGACAAAGCCTCACTAAGAAATGTGGGTTATGATGACAGGATGAGGAAAACCCCGAATCCAAACCACTCATTGGCTGAGTCACCAGCCCAGGAACACAAGAGCCCCTTTCCTATAAGACCTTATTTATACAAGAGGTGATAGTTTAGAGACACCAAAGTCACCCAGAAGACAAAACAGAGAGAGGAGAGGCTGCTGAGAGCACTTGCAGTCAGTGAAGTAGCAGTGGTCAGCAGTAAATACATCCTCTCGCTTTCTAGATAGTTTGTTTGGTCTTTGTTTTTTCCTTCTGCTGGCTATAATAAAGTTTTGTTGCTCTGGCCTAATCTCTTTTATGAAGAGCAATTTATCTTACTCCCGCTGTCTTCATCACATCAGGGGGACAGGTGAAGTAGCTGAATTTCCAAAGGCAGCAGCGATGCGCACCATGTATCATAGGCCATGACCTATTCCGAGCTCTGAATTTCTCATTTTTACCAGCACACATAGCTGTAGCCTTATTTTTCAAAGGCACTTTACTGTACACATACAATTATTTAAACAATTTATACTTAATTCAATTTTACACTGACAAATCTCTTGAAATCCTTTGTATCCATGTATCAAAACAGCCTACCAAAGGAAAATCTATAATATCAGCCTAAAATGGCATAGCTTCCAGTAGAAGATAATGTTATATCCTTCAGAATTCCTGCAGTGATTTGAAAGACTGTTGTAAACAAAAAAAAAAAAAGGGGGGAAATTAAAATCCTATTATATTGATTATCAGATTAATAAACCAAACTTC
>JANHGN010007354.1:26807-44272 GCA_024605025.1 Megaceryle maxima | reverse complement strand
GAAAGGAAAATAAGAAATTTCTGACTTCTTCAGTCAGAAGGAAGATGTGTGTATGTATTCTCCAAGAACAAACAGCCTCGTTATGCTATAAAATGTTAAGATTCAGGTATTGGTTCAGAAGAAAAATATGGAGTAAACAGTGTATAATCCATTGTCGGGACAAACTGTATTTCAGAGGGATTTGCTTATTTTACCCAAGGGTCTTGCATTCCTTCTAATCTGCAGCACATCCTAAGGGACAAACCATCTCCCTCCCCTGGGTATCTTGACATATGCTGCTTTCCTGACATCCAAACTCCTCTTCACAGGGACAAGTAACAAGCCTGAGGAATTTTGCAGAAGTGCCTATTGCAAATTTCTCAGCCTAGGACCAACTGCACCCAAATATGTATTAAGGTTTTAAGGAGAGAATGGCAAAGAGTGGCATATTAGGGCAGTAAGGATTAATGAGGTACCATCTCTGGCAGTCAAACTGGAGCAAACACCCTCAGGTAAGGAAATGCACAGGTTGGAGGTCCAAGTTACTCCTGACTCTTCCATTTTTCAACTCCAATAAGGGTACCTAGATGACTGAAAAATGGTTGTGTTTGTAGGAGACTTCTCTGAGCCATGTCTACGATTTCTTGTAAATTTATAACTGCCTATATTCCAAGAGTCTAGGGACGGTATGAAAATTATTACAGTATTTTTGGAAATGTAAGTGAAATGACCTGAGTAATTTTAGGTCAAGCTTGCATTGATTTGTAGCCAAAAGATGGAATGGTTAAAAGATTGAAGTAGAATTAATGTCAGTCAATAGGTCTTAAAAGAAAATAAGTCTTGTCAAATGTACTTAATTTAATTGCTTAAGATCACAGGTTTTGTTGATAAAAGTGTAATGATTTTCTTGTGCTTCACTATTTTGGACACATGCCAGTCTTCTGTATTGCTTCCACAGCCTTGGCCACTGTCTGCTTTAGGATTTTGAGGAGATTTCAGGTGTTGTCCCTACTTTGATGGCCTTTATTTGCAGCTGCCTGCCCTTTGACATACAGCTGACTGGCCTTGCCTGTAAGATGCCTCTGAGAACCCCACTTTGCTGAGCAGTCTTTAGGAGCACAGCAGTTCCCACCATGTCTGCAGCATAGACATATTTTTGTTTTGTTTTGTTTTCTTTAAAAACTATTATTCATGAAATTACCACATTCTTCTGTCACCTAGTGTGGATGCAGTTACTTATGTGTGTAGATTGTTCTGATGACTTAGGATAAACCAAGCTTAGATGCTCTTACATTGAAATAGATGGTGAAAATGTGTGGGGTTAGGAAAGCACCACAGGAACATTCTGAAGTCTGATCAATGGCCCTACAACGGGAGATTGAGCATCTTCATCTCTAGTTTACTTCTATGGTACAAAGGTGCTAATCTGGGGTATTCTAACTCTTTGTACTCTTATAAACTATTAAACAAAATCATAATGAGAAAGCATAAAAATAAAAATCAGAAAATACATGCCTTGGAGAAATCAGGTCAAGGGCTAAGATAAATAGTAATTTGTGAGTCTTCTACCAGCTGACTGATGTCTTTCTCCAGGATAGCTGTAGATTGGCCCCAATTTTTTTGCACTTCTAGACAGAGGTACTTAGTGTCATTTCATAGCTCCTGTTATTTTGGCTTCAATATACTTACTAACCAACTAAACCTACAGCAGGAAGCACCTACCATTAATTACAGAAGCACTTGTCTTCTCAGGTCTGATTTTTGACTGAAATGCTGGAAGTCATACTAAGATATACACTATGTTAGATCGTCAGTTGTTAGGGTTTTATTTAGGATTTATTTAGCAACACCAACTTATCTCGGGCTACGGTCATTAACAGCACTTTAAGTTTGCTTATAAGAATGCCAATGAAAGAAAGGCAAACACTTGAAATTCACTTATGTCTGATATCTATCTTGAGCATCAAATGGAAATTTTTTATCAAAGCAGACATGTCATCTCTTGGGAACAAACTGACTTCCTAACTTTCATCTAACTTTGTTAAACTTTTCACTTACTGTTTCATAAGGTTGCTGACTAGATTCATGTGTCATAGTACCCCTGTAAGTCAGTATTCATATCCAAACATGACAAAAAGGAAATAAATAATGTACACTTTCTTATGCCCTAAACCTCCAAGGACTTTTTTTAACCACTACTTTGACTATACCTACTGCTTTAGTACAGAATGAAACCAGAGATATGTGAACACATTCAGCTATTCTGTCAGCTCACAAGGCCAGCATTTAACACAGAGAGGAGTACAAACATGCACAAATTTCAAAATTTGAAAGGATAACCCTTTTTGAAGTGCAACATGCAACATCTGTCTAGAGCATGAAAAGGGCTATATTCCAGTGAGATACCCACAGAGATATTGAGCTGAAATAAAGACTCACTACACTTTTTAAGGCAGTGAGAATTAAGCACATGCTTAAAAGTTTTGCTAACTACAAGTGTATTTGGAAACTTAAATACACAGAACTAGCTTTCTGAATCTGAAGTCTATAAGACGTCTGATGATATTTGCATCCATAGCAAAATGTATTCTGTGAAAAAACCCAACCACCTACTATCCCTCTCTTTGTTCAGCATCTCTAAATACTTACTTCTTTTTACCTCCTGTCATCTAATATTGCAGCAACAAAACAAGACAAGTCTGTTTAATAAATCATAATCTGACTTTCTTGTCTATGTTGAATAGATATGCAAGATGTCTAGTAATTTCTTTAAATAAATTGAAACTCAGAAAATTCTGCATAATTGCACTATCAAAAATTTGCTGATGGGTTAGTATAAAGAAGACAAAATTATACACTTTTAAGAGTCATCCTATATATTGTCTTGTATTATCTCGCAAGATACATCTGCATTCAAGAGAGTGCCAAAATTATTATGATAATTTTATAACTCAAATCATGTTTTGGTTTTGAGCTTTTTTTTTGTGAATAGTTACAATATATACTTATTCACTTCAGTGGCTGTTTTTACAGAGAGAAGAGGACACCAGAGATATATCATCCTGCACCTGAAAGAGTGATTGTGCATGACTTCTGTCGTCTCTTCCCTTGCAAATATTTGCCTGTTTGTCACAGCTGGCAGTTCTTGTCTTTTGTCCAGTCAGTTCAATGCTCAGTTCAGAGGCATGTTTTCTTTCTCCAAAGTTATTAAAGGAACTTGTAGTATTCAGTGATCCATGTCTGTATATTAGTCAGGTTTTTGATGGACAGACCAGAGAAAACAAGCCACTGGGAAGAGCTCTGTTGAACTCTGAAGGCTTTGGATAGAGTCTTCAGTGAGGGGATAGCAAGAAAAAAGAAATAACATGTTAGTTCTAATTTTGAGTGAAGAAAGCAGGTTATTAAGTCATGCCAGTCAGCTATCTGAAGTGCTCTTTCATGCTTTCTGAAGTTCCATATAGCTTTTTATCTAAGGGATAAGCACAATTTATAAGAAGACGAAACAAATGAAGACAAAATTTAGAAAACAAAATAGAGAAGACATCAAAATATAAAATACTATAACACAGTAATAACTGAAAAATAATACAGTAACACTATAATAGCAGAGGCAGCCATTCCCTGCTATTTTACATGACTGTAGTTCAGAATATTAGTAAACCCAAACAGTGGCATCTGTTAATTCATGTTCCCTTTAGAAAGGTATTTCTGTCATCAAAGAGAAAATCAGTTTTCAGCTGCAACTCCCTTGGTTGGTCTTGGGAGTTATCTCAGTCCACATTTCATTCTTTCCTCTGTTTTGGCGGCTTAATCAGATGTGACTGACAGCTCCTGTGTGAGAGTATAGGGTGGAGACATTGTGACAATAACCAATGATTCCGGGTTCCTGAATTTCTACCTAGTGCTTGTAAAACATGTATCAGTTTGACAGAACTTGGTTTGTCAATATGTTATTAGAGAAGGAAAGAGAAAAAGATCAGTCTGTGAAAAATTTAGCTTTCAAAATACATCCCATCACAGCAGAGGGAGGGGATGGGACTGTGGATTTTGAGACTGGCACACGTAGATTGCTGTGAGGCTGAGAGTCCTCTGGGAGGTACTATGGCCAAACAAATTGCTGCACTTCAGCAGAGGACAAATAGATCCTGAGTCAGTGTACATCTGTGGGGACCAGGTCAGGTAAGCAGGAGTCTACCTTAGGCTGTGCCTAAAATGTATTTGTAATAAACAATACTAGAAAAACTGGAAATAAAACAGCAATGCTTCACGGACAGCCCAGTTCTGAAGCTCTGAATTTTGACAGATCCAGAAAGAGCTCTACCCATCACATTGTCTGCTCTAAGTAGATAAGATTCACATTTATGGTTACAGGACCTTTTAAATTATATTTGATGGGCACCAAATAGGTCCTTTGGAACAGAACTCTCATTTTGGAGTGAGCCTTTATAGCTGTGAAGAAAAAACATGAGCTGAAAGCAATCTTTCTGACCCTCCAGAGAACTGAAGCAACTGTAGTGAAAGGTGTCAAGTGCTACATCCATCTCAATAGACCACAGCCTGCTCCCCCGAGGGTAGGCTGAGGGGAGACCTTATCACTCTCTACAACTACCAGGAAGGAGGTTGTAGTGAGGTGGGTGCAGCCTCTTCCCTCAAGTAAATAATGACAGGACTGGAGGAAATGGCCTGAAGCTGCACCAGGGGAGTTATAGAATAGAGGTGGTGGAGTCACCATCCCAGGAGATGTTCAAAAAACATGTAGATGAGGCGCTTCAAGACACACTCTAGTGGGGATGGTAAGGTGTTTTTTTTTTTGTGTGTGTGTGTTTTCTTTGTCTGGTTGTTTGTGTTTGTTTGTTGTTTTGTTTATTTGGTTGGTTTGGTTTTTGTTCACAGTTGGATGCAGTGATCTTAGAGGTCTTTTCCAACCATGACAGTTCTGTAATTCTGATTCTGTAATAACTAGTATTTAAATATCTGTGATTATAAGCCAACCACTTCAATAAGAAAGTCTCATATGTCTCCAGGCAAAAATTTCCCAGTTACTAAAACCTTCAGTTCTTTCTCCAAACAACTGCTCCAGATCAGCTGTTAAATATTAAAACAGAGATCTGCAGGGAGCTGACTGTCAAAAATGTGGGGACAGAGCAAAGCAGGAGACACTGTGCTGTGAGTTAAGCAGCCTGGACAATGAGCAGTGCATGATGTCTCCACCAGCCAAGGACAGTTGGTGGGTGCTGTGAGAGGTCCTGTTCCTGTCACAGTCATCTGAACATCCTGCATGAGCTTTGAACATAGCTTTTGATTTTTATCTGCTCAACAAGCTGGATGTCTCAGGAGTATCCCTAGTGAAAGGCACATGAAGGTTTGAGTGTTTTCCAAACTCTAACTGAATTCTTGAAAATAAATTTGTTTTTTAAATATTTCTCTCCCTCAAAAATAAATTATAATTTTTTTTTTGTTATCATTCACATTGTTTTCCCCAGACATGAGATCCTAAAGCAGGATCTGAACATTAATAATAGCATATAACATGATACAATATCTTACCATGAAAGCGGTTCACACTGTTTGCACCATGAAATGTGATAGTGATAGCATGGAAGCCCAGGTCCTGAAAATATTTTCTGAATGACTCTGTGCTCTTTCATGTTTCAACAGCTGATATGTTATTAAATATTTTCTTAATAATATTTTCTTAACATTCTACATTTTATAGTAATATTCTACATAGGAATAGTCTTCAGAATATTTTCTTAAGCCTCGCTTAGCTTTAGGTAGAGAAACACAAGAGGGCACTTTAGTACATTTATTTACTCAAGCTGGTATCAAAGAGAATCCTCTCCACTACTCTGACCCCTTAAAGAGTTAATCCAATGAAAGGGCATTTTTAGCACTTTTTTTTCTTGGCTAACAGAACTAAAAGATAAAGCATTCATAAAACCATTAGAGGTGGTGATCTAGCAAGGGAATGACAAGAGAGAGAATCAGTTATAGCCATCTTGTAGAAAACACCTTAGAAAAAGTTGTAGAAAATTATGTTGATGAGTAGGTGACTTCTTTCCCTTTAGGTTAAAATGAGAGTGGGAGTCCTAAACTTCTGGAAATGTAAGCAGATGAAGAATAAAACAATTTTTTTTTTTTACATGTTTTTAATGAATCTTTCCTTAGGCACGAAGTTGAAGCTGGAGGTCCAGTAGCAGTCATTCTGCAGTGGAATTCTCCTTACCTTCTGAGTTGGGCAGTGATTATGAAAATGGGGTTATTCTGGTGAGTGTGGCTATATTCAGCCACAGAACAGCTGCTATATTTGTTAGTTGGTGCATAAAAATATTAAAAAAAAAAAAAAAAATAGCCCTGGGAGACAGAGACACAGGGCAAGGATAATGGCAGTAAACAATTGCCTCAGTCGCCAAGATTTTCATTTTTCTTCCTGCAATTAAATACTGTCAGCATCACTGCACAATCAGAAAATTCTTTTAACCCTCCAACAAGCTTTATGATATATTTATATTTTACATGTATTTTCATCTGTTTTCTTTCTCATCCCCATTTTCAGCCTTTATTATTTTGGAGCAAAAGGGGATGTTCCGGGCTCTCTGAGGCTCTGTTGTTCTTCATTTGAATCACAACAACCCCAGGCAATGCTACAGGCTTGGGGAGGAGTGGCTGGAAAGCTGCCTGGTGGAAAAGGACCTGGGGTTATAGGTTGATAGCTGGATGAATATGAGCCAGCAATGTACCCAGGTTACCAAGAAGGCCAACAGCATCTTGGCCTTTATCAGAAATAGTGTGGCCAGAAGAACTAGGGAAGTGATTGTCCCACTGTACTTGGCACTGGTGAGACTGCATATCAAATACTGTGTTCAGGTTTGGGACCCTCACTACAAGAAGGACATTGAGGTGCTGAAGTGTATCCAAAGAAGGGCAGTGAAGGTGGTGAAGGGCCCAGAGCACTAGTCTTATGAGGAGCGGCTGATGAAACTGGGGTTGTTTAGCTTGAAGAAAAGGAGGCTGATGGGAGACCTTCTTGCTCTTTACAACTACCTGAAAGGATATTGTACGCAGGTGGGTGTTGGTCTGTTCTCCCATGTAACAAGTGATTAGACAAGAGGAAAAGGCCTCAAGTTCCACCAGGGAAGGTTTAGATTGGATATTAGGAAAAATTTCTTCACAGAAAGAAAGCACTGGAACAGGCTGCCCAGGGAAGTTGTGGAGTCACTATCCCTACAGGTATGTAAAAGACGTGTAGATGTAGTGCTTAGGGGCATGGTTCTTTTACAACCTAGACAAATCTGTGATTATACTTCTATATTGCAGGAATGCTTTGCTGATAGTGATATTTCCAAAGCCCCATTTTTCCAATTTCTCACTACAAAAACATGCTTTTCAAAATGCTTCACAGACTCATCATATTTAGCTGTATAGCTACCTGCCAAAATGTGCTGCATCTTATTAGGCCATGCTAATGAAGGTTTATGTCATCTATTCCTTCTGAATTTGATTAGATTGATTGACAAGAAAGCATTGAGTGTCCGTTAGAAGAATTTCACCATTTTCTGGCTGCTCCTTAGACCTACCACATGGCCAAAGAATTCTTTTGAGGACCAGAAAGGAAGACAATTTGACAGGAACTCAAAAGCACTGGAGGCTAAACTACCTAGGATACAGGGATTGCTTCTCATCACTGCTCACTGTTTTTGGTATTTGCAATGGCAGTGAGTGAACAAATTCAAAAATTATATAGTACATGCTAGTTTAGATTTCCTAAAAGTTCACTTCCCCAATTTATTGGACAGTATGTATGATGTATCCTGAATAGGAGTTTATCCAGTCACAAACTTGTATCCTTAGCTCAAGCTGTAGAGACATATGAAGGGACTATTTGAATGATAAAGGTCATCAGTTCAATTTCTAGTGTCAGCTGGGTTGAAGATACATCATATATCACAGCAACAATATGACGTAGTGTATATGACTGAAGAAACACTTGAATATTAAGGGCATAGTAAAGTGAAAGAGAACTATAAACCAAAGTTAAAAATCCCTTATTTATTTCTCATCACACAGTAAATCTGAACAAGGCACCAAGGAATAAATTTCTTACAGATTAAAGATTCAGAGATTAGTTGATTTA
Organism: Megaceryle maxima; assembly: GCA_024605025.1. Lineage (NCBI taxonomy): Eukaryota > Metazoa > Chordata > Aves > Coraciiformes > Cerylidae > Megaceryle > Megaceryle maxima. The sequence continues at coordinate 36,159 of JANHGN010007354.1, read as the reverse complement.
CCTTTTTTTTTTTTTTTATTAAACTCTCGTATGTAATAAACCACCTCTCTCTTGAATGAAAACTGTAGAAAAAAACCAAACAACTAAGTAACAAAAGTCCTACATTTCTTGGGCGCAATATTGACCTGAGAAATTCTCTTTAGATTGTGACATTTGGTCTAGTTTTATTTATATTGGTTATGAAGTGGTTAAGATAAAGTTTGTAAAGGAACCCCACTGAAACGATAAATTCACAACTAGAAGAGAGTAACTTTTAAACCTATATGATTGAAATTGGTTAGAATATCCATGACAGAGTGCTTTTTGAAGCACTTGACTGAGAAGCTTTTATTAGTGTTAGCAAACTAATTGGAGCTGAGTTGCCAGAGTGAGACAGCAGCATTACCCTTGTCTTTGAAATTACAGGCAGGGAGGTGTATGTTACCGTTTTCCCAAAACTGTGTCCATCATGGTCTGGTATGCAACTGCCAATCACACATACAAGGTGAAAGCATTTTCTTTATTCTCATGAGAGCACAATAGGTCAAAACCAGCACACCTGACACTTGAAACCATCAGTTATTTATACACAAAATTTTAATCATATTCCTCTTTCTAATACATATGAATTGTTACTCAACTATATGACTGGTCAAAATATCCTCACTTGCCATGTAAATTACAGTGCATTCTCTATCTATTTTCTTAACCACTTACTTCCTTGTTCTTTTGAGGAGGTGGTACAATTGAGATAGGTGGTCCACGAGTCAGTGGTTGCAATCTCCCCCTACTGGAATTACCTTTCCCCTAGTTTCACTTAGATTTGTCAGTCTTCAATAGTTCTTCATGGCTAGCTGGTTGGTCCACTCATTATTCTTTCTCTAGCCTTTGTTCTAGTTGGATATATCCTTTTATTAATGATCAGTTCCTGTTTCTAATTAAAACAAAGTTATCATGTTAAGCATGTAACTAGGTATATAACTTGAGAAGCCAAACCAGGATTTTCCTATGCTCACTTTAACTAACTTAAGATATATCAATAACCATATCTTCAAAACTTCTCATCTTTTCTGGGGCATTGATATCAACACTAGGACACATTTAAGTGTTCAGTTGGAATTAAAACTATCTAGAATACAATAAATGTTGTTGAGCCCTTGTATATATAATAAGGAATATATGCTATATGCATATTATAGACAGAAAGTATGATGATGCATATATGTGCTAGGTACATAATATTTTAGCTGTAATGCCAATGTGCTATTTTGGTATCATACAAGAGAAAAACAAAACCAAAAACAGTTTGGAAAGTGATCCTCCAGGTGTTAGCAGTTTTTGTAGTGGAACACATTAATTTGGCTTAGAGATTACCTTTTTTTTTACACAGCTATAGGGGAATAGAAGATGTGAATCTAGGTAAATACTATCATAGCAATGTGTATGTGAGTACTTTATTAACAGCAGACATATGCCTGAATATGTTCACATTTTCGTGCTGGTGTAAGAATGACTGATATGTGTTAGTGTAGTATTATGTATTACTAAAATTTGCTTAATTTGTGTTGCAACAGAAAGTATAAAACATGAAATGGGGAAAAGTGTGTAATCTTGGCTCACTTTAAAAGTGTATATATGAAGAGTTTTTGAGTAGAACTGTGACTTAAATCACTGATAAAACTTTTGTATTTAGGTAAAGCCTGCTTTCCATATTCCTTTGAGAAGCAGATAGGATTGCTTTTATCCATCCTTTTAAAGATGATGTCACTCTCTGAGATCTAACAGAGTGATGAGGGATTTGCAAGTGATCAGAACAATGCTTGCTGATGTGTATGTTTACAGTCCATGCAGATTTGTGATTTGCTGCACTTCTGCTGAACTATGAGCTGTATTCTTTCTGGCATTTCCCTGTCTTGTCCCAGGATATTCACAGCTACTCTGCAGGTCAGGAGAACTTGAGGCAATTATATGGTTTGCATTGCTGTGCTAGCTTAGTTATATAGATGGGCAGGGGACATGCTACCCACATCCCTCTGTTTTGCCTTGTGCTTATCTGTGGCTTGCTTTTGCTTGCTCTTTCCAGTAGTCACAAACCTTCAGGTTCACTGTAGGAAGACTTACTGAAATTAAAGGGAAAGCTGGAGAGCAGCAAAAAACACAGGAGGCAGCTGGCCTGGCAATTGTGAAAATCTAATCTATTTCTCTGACATTGTCACCAGATAGCTGTGTAACCTTGAGGAGGTTGTTTTTATCACATAGCCTCTGAGAAAAAAAAGTGAAGAGGACTGCAGAACTGCTGGCTCAAGAGATGTGATAGAGTGAGCCCTTGTGCAGAGACAGTATGATTGTTATCATGAAACTCTTTGGGAGCACAGACAGTCCCATCAATTGCTGGAGTTGGGGGTGAGAAACAACAGGCTCATAGCAGTGCTGATGTTTATTAATTGCAGCTTGCAGTGATGCAGACGTGTTCCACAGGAGACCTACCATGTGGTAACCTGTGGTGGACAGCTTCCCTTTGTGGCAAGGAGATGGAGTGGCAGCTCACAGGGGTGAGGGATGCCCTTAATTATATGCAGGCCAATTGCCACAAAATAATAGGATTAAAAAGCAAACCTGTTGATGTGTGCTGATATTCAAGCAGCTTTGTGACACCACATCTGAGATGTCAGAAGTGACAGATAAAAAGCTGAGGAATTTTGTGAACATTTTGCCTTACTAGTTAACATATGAGCCTCTACAAGCTGCAACAGTACAGTTTTGTTACTATATTGACCTTTCACTAGGCTGTCCTTGAGCACAGGTGAATGTTAAGGCAGGCACTGTTTTTTCTGAGTTTTGTCCCTGCAACACGTGGGGCATGGGTGGCTGGTCTCCTCCTTGCCCTGTGGCAGTGGCCCCACTTTGCACACCCTGCAGTGCCAGTGTGGCAACCAGGAGAGGTTTGCTCCCTCTGGAGAAAAGGCATGCCCTTAGCAGCTTGACACGCTCATCTAGGATTCTCTAGAAAATTGAATTTGGGTGGAAAGATAAGCTGGCACTGCCATTAGCTTTCAACTAACAAAGTACTCATAAATTATCTTCTAGCTAGTGAGGCCATATGAATGAATTCAAGTACCAGTACATTTGTGCTATACATTTTTAAAGCACGGAGGAGGAATCAGAAACACACAAATATCTTTCTCTTTATCCCAGGTAAGCCATCCAAGGTGTCTTGGCCACCTGGGCTGAGGAAGGAGGCCCTGGGCCTGGACTTCTCCTCTGGGTCAGAGCAGAAGGGGCCAGCAGGGCTGAGGCAAGTTTAATGCCTAGTTGCAAAAGTTTTTAATGGGTTCATAGTCTTGGCTGTCTGCATTTGGTGTATTTGTGTAGGGACAGCAGGGTCACTGGGGTGTTGGAGTGGGGTAAACTGTGGGGCACAGGTGTGATGGGGCAGTGTGTTTCCCCAGACCCCAAAAGGGGGGAGGGGCAGAAAATGGCAGCACTTCCCCTGTGGAGAAGGAGGGCTACTTCAGCCATTGCCAGCAGATGGTCAGGGTCAGCTGCCTTGAAAACTGAGAGAGTCCTTTTGATGTATAATGAGTTATTAATGAAGTCTTCCAAATGCAGAACTTTCCTCTCTTGCTCTCAAAAAAAAAAAAACAACCCAAAAAAAACCCCACCAAAAAGCCAAAAACAACAACAACAACAACAAAAGGGAAAACAAAGCTAAGAGTTAGATACAGCTCTGTGAAGGAATTCCTGTAGGGTTTAGGGGAAGTTGTGCAGGGATAATGAAGTATGCTAACTGTCTTGCAGTCACATGTGTACTTGAGGAAGTGCTATGAAAGCTGCAAGCATGAGGCAGGTGTATGATCAGGACATGAAATTTTACAGTAAATGTGCAATTGTCATGTCTGTAGAGAGAACCAGCTTTCCAGAGGCATATGGGCAATGATGACCTGTGGTTCCCAGCAATGTAGAAGTTGGTTGGTGTCTAACTCTTCACAGCATCACTCAGAAATGCAGAATAGTAAGATACTTTCCTTCTCTGCAGTTTCTCCTGCATAATCTCCCTGATCTCTCTCCTCTTTTCTGTGTCCCTGGTGGTAGGTAGGTTCCATTTAGAACAGCATTTTACAATACTTAAATAATAATTTCTTCAAAGCACCTCTGAGAAGGGGTGTAATACAAAGCAAGCAGCATCATGTTTCCTGAAAGAACTAAGGCTACTTGCTGGTTATTAATTCCACATGTGTGCCGCTTTGCTGTCAGAAGGCTGCTGCAGTGGCTATCTAGACAATACTGCCCTACCAGGTCAGCTGGGAGACCAGAGAGCTTTGACTGGGCTTCATTAGTGATGAGGAAAGTAGTAAGTGGGGAACCACTGCGTTTTATTGTTATGCTAATGGTTGCTTTTATAAAAGAACAGCTTTTGAAAATTAAAATTTTTAAATGGGTGTTCAATTTTGTCAGCACTGATATTACCTTCTTCATTATTCTAGTACTAACTAATTCTGAATAAGTTTATTGACACTTATCTGCTGATAGACAGGGCTAGAAATGTATAGGGCTTTGGCAGCCTAATAGCTGGGCACATATGAGTAAACCAAAAGCTTTCCACCTGCTGGTTGATATCTCATTCCAAACGGCTATTTCTCACCAATGGACCACTGAGTAATATGGATGGCAGTACCTGGGCATTAAAATAAATTCTCATTTGAATAATCAGTATCCTGTTAAACTTGTACAGATAATGAAGATGTAGAAACCCAGTTTGCAAAACCAGGATGGCCAACAACTGAAATGGAAACTAAGCAGATATGTAAGCATCATTTTCATGCAAAAGCCCTGCTGCCTAGTTCAGCTGGGGTAAATATGCTTCAAATATAGCAGCCAGTGGAAAATGTAAGCTGTAGGGTGGAAGGGTGCTGTACTGCTGGATCAGGACTCACAGACTTCTGCACATCCAGATTTTAACTCTGAAGGGCTACTGTGGATTTTTCTAGATGTGATTAACCTCTAGGACTAGCTAGGTCCCAATTAATTTTCTTGGCTGATTGTTATGACAGTGTTTTCATTTACAGATAAATGTCCTCCATAAGTAAGTTTAGATAAATACTTTGTGTGACTGTGGAGTTCCTGATCTTGGTGTTTTCTCAGTCTCCTTGAACTTCTATTTATAGAGGCTAACAGTTACTGTTTGTGGTGCTGGTATGTCTCTGACATTTTCAGGGATGTCCACGTTGTTCTGGGTCAATTCCATAAGGATTGCAAAGAGCTGTTCAGTGACACTGGTGAGGGGTCTTTCAACAGCCCATCTGGCTGAGAGGGGAGCAATAACAAGCAGCCCTACAGCCCTTTTTTTGAATGCTGATTGTCAAACCAGGACAAGAATTGAGGATATAGTGGCAGTCTTACTAACAGTAGTAATCAATTATGTAATTCTTTATTCACCAGGGGCATTCTGAGGAACTTTTCAGCCTTGATATGGCTCCAAGACCAAGGAAACATGTCTGTCCAAAGACCCTGATAGCATATTTCTGAGGATACTACCTGTAGAGAAACTGTATCTTTAAAAAGGCTCAATGCCTACAGCATAGTTATCAGCAGAATAGTTCACCAGACAAAAGTATCTAATTAAAGGAATTATGCCAGTAAAATTTCAAGAAGAGCTGTTGTGTGTCTATGGTATGCACAGTGGGGAGTACTAGGAATAGGCTGTTAATGATTTGTATCTGGATACCTGCATTTGGTTTTCTCCAGCTCAGGAGATTTAAATACAAAGACTTTGACTTTAATTCAAACACTTATTTCTGATTATGCACTGTAGTTATTTTTATTGCTATTAAGAATTATAATGCAGGTGTATACATTGCAGCTGATGTAAGATGATGTAACAATGAAAGATTAAAAAAAAAAAAAAAAAGAAGAATCAAAACGAAACCAGCAATTTGGCTTCAGATTCATGCATGTATTAAAAAACTATTCAGTATGAGAATGTACCAAGTGTCTTAACAAATACAGTTTCTGATACACTCTAGACTTTCTTGGAGGTTTAACAAAGCCAGTTGTCCTGGTTTGCACTTCTGTGATTCAGTAAAATGGATAAAGAATTAAGCTGTAAACACACCTAATGAAATTTTAAAAAATGCTATACAAAACCATATACAACATTTCTTTGACCTGATGTCCAAATGTTAACTTAAGCAACTCAACTATTGTACAACTTTGTGAAATCAGGCCCAGTGTTGTTAACTTATTGTCTGCGCTGCAGCTTACTAGGCAACAAGTGCAAGATAATAAAAGCAGGAGAAGGGAACTAATTTGAAAGGTAAGACTTTCATTGCAGCAAACTGACTCAATATGTACTTTTAAAGTTGGAAATGGAACTTAAAATGAATGAAGACAAAAGTATCCTGCAAACTGATATAGTTTCCTTCCTGTTTCAAAATCTGTTTACAGTACAGGGAAAAGGAATGCTTCATTTTGTCTCCCTTTCTAATGAAAATCAAACCAAGAGGGGTAATTCCGACTTACTACAATCAGCAAGTGCTGGAATTTGGAGAAAAATTGAGTTTACATGATTTAGTCTGCATGTACCCTGCTCATTAGCAATGTTTTGGAATACTCCAGAAGATGTTATGGCATTTGTTAATGCTTTATGTTATAATCACACCTATTTTATATTTATTTCTGTATTTTAGAACTCACTGTGTGGTAAAAGTTATGTATCTGTCAGCTGGAAATGTGCTTAGATGTCTGCATACAGATATGTGAAGTCCATAGTTATTTAACAGAGAAGGAGAAAGAAATAAAGAGTGTGTGTATGGAAACTTTAAGAAGTAGAAAGGATGGTTTTGAACACAGAGCAGTTCCTTCAAGATGACAGTTGGTAGTATGTTTGGGGGTGTTTTCTCTATTTCATTTGCCTTGAATGCAAAAAGGAAAATCCAAACTCTTTAAAAACCATACTATAGAAATTATTAGTGAAATGTCTGGGCACAGGTCCAGAAATTTATGGCAGAAAACTGTAGAATAAATGCAGGTGTGAATGCCATATATTTGAATGAGCAACACTATAATCAAAGTTCATGCTTGAAAGAAAATATGAAAAGATAAAAACCAAAGAGTCTTAAAAGTAACAAAGAATACAAATCTGCATGTGTTGTAAATAGTGACTGATAAATGACAAGTCTGTGGCTATTATTTAGAACATAATTTGAAACTGTAGTAATAGTGATGAGACTGTTGGAATAAAGATGAGTAAGCTACTGTATGCATAGTTATAAATTGTGCTGAATACCATTGGAATAAAAGAAAGTAATGTGATTCGATTTCATATAGAAGACTGCTTATCGTGATATTCAGCAGGAGTATTTGCAACATAATCACAAATTACAACAGCCAAGGAATGATTTGGGATACTTTTCTGTACACCAAGAAAGAATGATACAAAAGGCATGCCAGAACCAGTCATCTGCCAGGTCAGGCTTTATAGTGTCTGCTTTGCCTTTGCCAAAGCTCCTCAGGATCCCATAGTATCTATGTCAAAAGCAGAGGTTAGACCTGAAGACTCGTCTCACCTCACAGTAGGTCAGGACACATAGATTTAAAACACAAAGAATAACTGCTAGTTGAAGTGTAGTATTTGAAGTAGCATCCTGCTAGTGTAGTTGTGTGCTCAAACAAATTTTCTTCGTTATGATTTGCCTTTGAGAATGAAATTGCAGCTAAGTTACCCTGGTACAAGTGTCAGTTTCTCCCCCAGGTGCTGAATGGTGGGGAGGAGTGCTTTCCTCAGTTTCAAGAGAAGCTCAGCTGTGACTTCATGCCTCTGAGACCTTGGCCTTTCTCCTAAGTTGGCTGACTGTGTGATTCCAGGGTTGGCAAATTTGCTTATTATGTCTGAGAGACTGTGACTACAGAACAGATACTGTCTTGGGTGATCTTGTTGGTTTGACATGATCTCCCTGTTAGCACACACTTGGGCTTGCTATTTCACTGTGAGGAAAAAACCTCCACAAACAGAGCATGACACATCTGCTAATAACTTTTCAGCTATCCACTTTAGTAACTATTTTTTCATCTCTGTAACTATAGAAAGTATTGGATATTCTATACTGACTCTTTGTCTCTTGACCCTACAAACACCAGCAACCCTGTCCTGTAGTATCACTGATAAAAATGCACAGACTTCAGATGCATAAAGCCTGATGATCTGCATCTCCTGTTACAATCTGCTGTGGGGTCTACTCTTGCAGGAATACTTTAGAGTTGATAAGTCTGATGACAACAGACTGAAGACAGCTTAGATAGTATCTGGAAGCTGCCATCAGTTGCTCTGTTTTCACAAGCTGAGCTGATAGCATCCATTTTAGAAAACTTTTATCACTGAACTCTGGATACTATTAAAATCCTATGTTATTATATAAAGGGCAATGTTCTCCTCTGCCTTTTGGCAATGAGCAAGTCTCACTCTCCAGCTGCACAGACTTTTAGCAAATTGAGATCTCCTTCTAATTCATCTGAATATTCAGACCTCTGAATAGTACAGAGGCAGCACTTCTGAGGATAACTAATGATATTTTAAAAAATTCAAATTCTGGCTGTGCACCAGCATTCATTTTGCTAAATCAAAGTGCAGTGTTCCTTTGTGAAGTGATACTAAAGCTGAATGTAATTAGAGTCATGCTAAATAGTTACCAGAAATACAGATCTCTCTTGATTCTGGAAATATTTCTAGCTCATACTAAAGGGAGAAAACTAAAATCTTAGCTCCTTTTCTGATGTCCAAACTCACTGTTAGATTTACAAATTATAGCGAGATAAACAGAATGTGAACATATGTCCTGTCAAACCCTGTTATACGGAATCACCCTTTACTTAGTGATAAAAACAAGGCATTTTTTTCTATTTGTTACTGGGGGATAACCTATTAGAAACTATCTCCCACCATATGGGACTATGCATATAGGTATGTTGAACAGCTGCTAAACGGTAATTTATTCAGAGCCTGCACGCTGTATTCCTTTCTTTTGGAAAGGGAAAAGAATGTGTCTGTCAGACAAGTAGGCTGATAGCCTGACTACTAGCACAATATAAACTAGAGGTTCACACTTTTTTTAACTTAGGTACCACATTCATAAGCAACAGTGGTGATATGTGTAGCCCACCAGTCAATGAATTTTCAGCTTGGGTGTGTGCCAACATTCTGCCACTCTGGAGTGAGGTATATACTGCAATCTGACAATTTATGTCTTATGCTCCATGATATGTAAGCTTCTGTCATCACAGAAAAAAAAAAAAAAAAAAAGGAACCAGAACTTGAACTATTCTGGCAATCTATCAAAGCTCTGATCAGGTAACCCAACTCCCTCTGTGCCTGCTCCAC
>JANHGN010007354.1:0-20651 GCA_024605025.1 Megaceryle maxima | reverse complement strand
ACCTGGTACATCTTAGAGTACTATATACAGATCTATATTACCTTCTCTCTTCTCCTTACCTCCAAAGGGTGTATTAAGATTTGAAAAGATACAAGAGTAATAGAGAAGGGCGGTCAGGCTTGTTTAACAAGCAGAGATTATGTGAACAAAGTATGTAGCCTGGAAAATATGGTTGTGAGTGGAATACGATAAGAGTTTGATAGATCACAAACAGGAAGGGAGTGGTTAAAACAAGAAAATTACTTTCTGGTTGTCCCAATGCAAGGACTATGTCTCATAAGATAAAGCTACAAATTAGTTGGTTTAGACAAAACTAAAGAAGGACATGCTCTGTAATCAATGATTTAGCTATGAAACGTACCATTGAGAGTACTAGATGACTTCTAAAATTATAAACTTGTATGAGTCCCAAAGGCAAAGACTGAGAAACTGAATGAGAGTACTTCAAGAGATCTTACTGAGTGATTGACCATGCCTGTGCTTTTTTTACAACCTTTAGTGGACACTATCAAGGCATTTGGTCTGTAGCAGTACAGTACATGCTTTTTACAGGGTGTTTGAATTCCAGCTACATCTACAGTAAGCGAGGTGAAAAAACAGACAAAAATGTTCAAGATAGTGGTATTATTTTTGTTATTTCACTGCATTAAGCTCAATTTTTTTTTTTTTTTAATTGAAATACCATTTTAAATTACATTGCAATTCCACAGCTTTTGACAATATGCACTTATCTCTGAAGTAGATGAATCACCATAGAATCACAGAATTGTAGAATGGTTTGTGTTGAAAGGGACCTTAAAGATCATGTAGTACAACCTCCTTGCCATGGGCAGGGGCACCTTCCACTAGAGCAGGTTGCTCAAAGCCCCAGCCAACCTGGCCTTGAACACTTCCGGTAGAAATCATAGAATTATAGAATGGTAAGGGTTGGAAGGGAACTCTAGAGATCATTGAGGCCAACCCCCCTGCCAATGTGGGAACACCCAGGGCAGGACACACAGGAACAGATCCAGGTGGGTCTAGAAAGTCTCTAGAGAAAGACACTCCACAACCTCTCTGGGTGGCCTGTTCCAGTGCTCCTTCACTATCACAATAAAGAATTTTTTCCTCATGTTGAGGTGGAACTTCCTGTTTTTCACCTTGATTCCATTACCTCTCATCCTATCACATGATACCACTGAAAAGAGACTGGCCCCTTCTACTCGACACCCACCCTTCAGATATTTGTAAACATTCATAAGATCCCTTTTCAGTCTTTTCTCCAGACTAAACAGTTCCAGGGCTCTCAGCCTTTCCTTATAAGAGAGATGTTCCAGTCCCTTCATCATCTTTGTAGCTCTCTGTTGGACTCTCTAGAAGTTCCCTGTCCCTCTTGAACTGGGGAGACCAGAACTGAACATAATACTCCAGATGTGGTCTCACTAGTGCAGAGTAGAGGGGGAGGAAAACCTCCCTTGACGTTCTGGCCACACTCTTCTTTATGCACCCCAGGATACCATTGGCCTTCCTGGACACAAGGGCACAGTGCTGTTCCGTGGAGAACTTACTGTCCACCAGGAAACAAGGTCCCTCTCCATAGAGCTGTTTTCCAGTGGGCCTACCCCTAACCTATACTGGTATATGGTGTTGTTCCTCCCCAGGTATAGGACTCTAAACTTATTCTTGTTAAACTTCTTTAGCTTTCCTTTTGCCCAGCTCTCCAGTCTGTCCAGATCTCACTGGATGGCAGCAGAGCCTCCTGGTGTATCAGCCACTCCTCCCAGTTTAGTATCATCAGCAAACTTACTGAAAGTACACTCTATCCCTTCATCCAGGTCATCGATGAAGATGTTGTATAAGACTGGATCCAGAACTGAACCCTGGGGAACACCACTTCTTACAGGCCACCAGCTGGATTCTGCACCACTCATCACAACCCTCTGAGCTCTACTGTTCAAACAGTTCTCAACCCATGTCATTGTCTGCTCTTTTAACCCACACTTCCTGAGCTTACCCACGAGGTTGTTATGGGAGACAGTGTCAAAAGCTTTGCTGGTCAAGGTAGACAACATCTACTTGTCTCCCTGCATCTCTCTGCATTCAGTCACACCATCATAGAAGGCTATCACATTAGTCAGCCATGATGTCCTTTTAGTAAATCCATGCTGCCTACCCCTGATAACCTTCTTTTCTTCCATGTGCTGAGATATGATCTCTAGAATATGATGCTCCATTACCTTTCCAGGGGTGGAGGTGAGGCTGACTGGTGTGTAATTGCCAGGGTCTTCCTTCATGCCCCTTCTGAAGACTGGAGTGACATTAGGTTTCCTCCAGTCCTCAGGTACCTCGCCTGTTCTCCATGATCTTTCAAAAATGGTGGAAAGTGGTAGAGCAACAACATCAGCTAGCTCCCTCAGCACTCGTGGGTGCATCCCATCAGGGCCCATGGATTTGTGTGTGTTCAGCTTACTTCTAACCCAATCCTCATCGACCAGTGGAGAGTTTTCCTCCCTGCAAGCTTTCTCTCTTACTTTCAGGGTCTGAGATTCCTGAGGGCTGGTCTTGTCAGTAAAGACTGAAGCAAAGAAGGCATTCAGTAACTTTGCTTTCTCTTCATCCTTTGTGACCAGAGGTCCCACCTCATTCAGCAGTGGGCCCACATTTTCTCTAGTCTTTCTTTAACCATTGATGTGTTTGAAGAAGCCCTTCCTGTTCTCCTTTACTTCCTTTGCCAGGGTGAATTCCAATAGGGTCTTGGCCTTCCTTCTTGAATCCCTACATACCCTGATAATGTTCCTATAATTCTCCCAAGAAACCAGTCCCTTTTTCCACATGATGTGAACCTTCTTCCACGTGAGTTTTTCTAGCAGCTCCTTGCTCATCCATGCTGGTATCCTGCCTTCTCTACTTGATTTTTTACTGAAAGGAATGCACCTGTCTTGAGCTTGGAGGAAGTAATGTTTGTATATCAACCAGCTCTCTTGGGTTCCCTTAACATTCTAGAGTCTTAGCCCAAAGGATTCCTCCAAGTAGGTCTTTGAAGAGGACAAAATTAGACCTCCTGAAGTCCAGGGTTGTGATCTTACTTATTGCCTTGCTTCTTCCTTGTATGATACTAAACTCTACCGTGGTGTGATCACTACTGCCAAGGCTGCCCACAACCTTCACATCCCCCACCAGATGTTCTTTTTTCCTTAATAAAAGGTCCGTCAGCACACCCTTCCTCATTGGCACTTATAACACTTGCATCAGGGAGTTATCATCAATGTATTGTTGCAAGACCCTTCTGGACTGAGCATGCCTTGCTGTGTAGCCTTTCCAACAAATATTAGCGTGATTGAAGTCACCCATGATCACCAGGACATGTGATCTTGAGTCTACTTCCAGCTGCCTGTAGAAGGTCTCATCAACATCCTCTTTCTGGTTTGATAGTCTGTAGTAGACACCCACAACAGTTTCACCTACATTTGCATGCCCCTTAATTCTCACCCACAAGCTTTCAACACATTCTTCACTCCTCTCCGGGAAGACCTCAATGCATTCCAGTGGCTCACAGACATACAGAGCAACTCTACCGCCTTGCCTTGCTGGTCTAGCTTTCCTAAAAAAAAAAAAAAAAAAAAAAGCACATGCCCATGACAACATTCCAGTTATGTGAGATATCCCACTGTGTCTCCATAACTGCAGTGAGATCATGGCCCTGCAATGGAACATAGATCTCCAATTCCTCCTTCTTATTCTCCGTGCTGCATGCATTGGTGTATATACAATGGGGCATCTGTATAAGTAGTGGGGCATCCACAACTTCTCTATGTATGGATAAATAATTAGTAAAGAATGTATGAATAGCTAATTGGTACATATATCCTGTGCGTTTATATTTTAATTTTAAACTCATTTTGAATCACAACTGTAAATAATGTACACAGGAATCATTTATATATAAAAATTACATGGGTCTTCAAATTTGTTGTTGGGATAGATTGAGGTACTTACATGCTAATAAGTATTTGGTGGCTAGACACAAAGAGGCTTACCTGTTTATGCATGCAGTTTGAAGATTTGGATGAGAGTTTCAAGGGCAGCTTGTCTTTTTTGTGTGGCTGTTTGTTAATGCCCAAAAATAACACTAGGTCCTGGTTTTTCAGATATTAAGGCTTGGACCTGTCTACTTCCCTTCTCAAAAAGTTAATAACTTAAGGCAAAACTCAAAATTTTTCAGAAGTTTTAAGATAAAAACTTTCCCCTAACAAGGGAATCTTGGCAACTTAGTAGGCAATGAATGTAGTATATTAATAATTGCTCTCCTTTTCTGTTTGTTCACAATTATCAGTACTGGTTCTCTTCCCCTCTTTAAGAGATTTGGTGATTAAATAGCAGGGAGAAAGTGATGTGAGCATGTAATTTTCACCAGCAGAATCTTATTTCTTGAAAAATCTATTAAATATATATTTTGAAAGAGCAGCAAGGCCCTCATGCTCAAATGGCTCTAAGTCTGAATGTCTGTGTACATTAGTCAAAGGTATTTATAGCTTTTACTCCAAGTATCATACCAGGTCTAATATCTGAAAGTTAATGCATAGCTAATCCACTGGTCATTCACAGTTTCACATTAAGGGTTAGATGCTCAAATTTTTCAGTATGATTTTTTGTTTGTTTGTTTTTCAACAAGAGGTCATTAATGGCAATTGAGAATCTCTATCTCTGTTAGAAATTTCTATCCTTCTGCTAACAATTATTGATCTATGATGGCGAATAGCCCTGGTATGAGCAGTAACAGTGATGGGTATTCATCTGTAACTAACAGACAAATCCCAAATTGTAGTGCCTACTTGAAACTCAGCTTAATTAAAGAAACAGACTTTTGTGTGCTTAAAAATAAATAACTTTACCCCTTACATGCAAGTGTCAGGTCTCTTCAAAATCTTATCTGGCCCTCTGACTACCATATAGATAGACACTGTCAAAAATATATGAAATTACATGAACATATGCCTTAATTTCACCAAATATATATATGGGGCACCTAAAATTATCTTTCACAGAGCTTCCACAGGGGGTGTTCTTCAGCTAACAATCATGTACAATTTTAAGTGCTGTTAGATAGCAGACAATATTTCCAGGTACTTCAAAAAGCTAATTGAAAGTATTTTTTTTATTTTACTCATGCAACAGGTCATAAGCAATTTCCAAATTACTTCCTCTTGAGGTCAAATTATTGATAAAGTCATCTAAGTCAACTGGCTTGAAAAGAAGCCATAACTAGAAACAAGATCAATAGCAACCTACTTAGTTGAAATATCTAACAGATGTTGCCAATGACAGGGAATAGTTACAAATGTTAGAAATCATAAGCTTTTTGGGACATGATAGTAATGACTATTTTTATGTGTGCCATCCTTTAGAATGTTAAAAGCAGTACTAGTCAATGACAGGCTTGTATCTTTAAAGTCCTTTTAAAAATATGGCGATACTCCTGTACACTAAAAACCTGATGAAATATCAGGTCAAAAATTCTGCCCAGTACTTTCAGAGAGACAGAACTCCCACATTATTTGTGTACAAACAAAACCCAAAGTTAGAAGAACAATTAAAATAATCACAGTATATATATGTAGAAATTTCTGCTTTATTTTTCCTATATAGTGTTTATATACTGTTCCTACATCTAATTTGCAACCCAAAACTTAGTCTAATGCTCAGTGTACCCCTTCTTTGGGTATTTTATATTGTCTTTTGAAAAAGACCTTTTGTCTCTCCCTGTCTTGGTACCTCAACATTTCTTAATTCCACAGAGTTCAACTACTTCAGCTACAACCTCCATTTGGCTAGCCTCTGGAGTTGATTTGCTGCCAGCTTCAATACAGCAGGGTTTGCTTTCTTGGGTCATTATTCAGATAACTTGGATCCCTGGTTTTCATATGCTAAAAAATCTTTGTCCTTATTAATAAAGTTTTATTAATTAGGAAGTCATTGTCACCATTCTGACCTTTGCATATTTGCTATATGTTAAAGTCAGTAGTTCAAACTGAGTTAGGAGCTCTCAGTGCTAACTGCTTTAAGCATTATCAAATTGCACTGTCAAACATTCTGCTCATGAAAAACAATGCTGTAAAAGCTATTAAGATCCTGTGTATTATTGCCTTCTAGTTCTTCTCATGTGAGCTCTTCTCTGTTGAAAAGTGAAAAGCTTTTTTAAAAAACCATGTTAGATATATAATTCCCAAAGGATTTGAAAGTGCAAGAGATCAAGAAGATGACAAAGGTAAAGAGCAAATCACTGACAGGACAGAGAAAATGAGAAAGAGACTGGTGAAGCTCATCAGTAACATCTACAGTAAAGCTCATAGTGTCTTGACAACCACAAGCATAATGTTGAATTGGATTTGGAAGTGAAAAGAAATCCAGTAAAAAAGAGAGTTAGTGGCCTTTCTGGTGTGGGAGATTAGTTTGGCTTACTAAAAAGCATAAATATTTAGGGTTGGTTTGTTTTTTTTTTTTTCTTTAAAAGGGTTGTGAATCCTTGGGGTTTTTTAAAATGCTTCTAAAATAGTGGAAAGGCTACCAGCATGTACACAGATAGATCATTAATATTGTACACTGTTAGTAAATACTGCTTACTCAGACATGGGAATCTTCCTATTTTATCCATCATATAAACTGTGAAAGGCATTGCAACAGGAATGCAGCTACAGCATGAAATGGAAATACAGAAATGAAGTTTACAAAGTGTTCTGATTTCTGTATGAATTACAGCATACCAGGGCTGATTTAAAGATTAATTCTGATGTATGAGGCAGAAGGGAGACAAAGTTTGAAATTAACTGAGTGTCCAAGCTATACTCTAAAATGTAGATACTGTGTCTCTGATTATCAACCATGTATTTCTGTGCATAGTTGCCCATCTGGAATGCTGATAGTAAATTTTTCATTTCAGTACTAGATGTACAGTTGTACTGTATAATATTTCTAGTGGTTTGAAAATGAGGCCTCCAAAGGAGAATATTTTATTTGAAAAAGTGTTCTAGTCCATCACTTTTATCCTTTTCTCTTCTCCTGAAGACTGATGGAGGTAGTAATTTTAATATATCTCCATGTGTGATGTTTATTCATTTACTTGAATCTGATACAGTGGTATAGGCAGGTTATCCATGAAATAGCAATTGTGTAAACAAAAAGCTCTCATCTGCTTTTTGCTTTTCAACCTTCTTAGCACCAGAGTTGTTACTCAGATTGCTCAGTCTGCTCTCCAGAAATAATTTTGTATGAACATCACACATTTGTGAAAATGCTATGTTTGCATCTTTGCAATGACTTTCAGTTTATTTCCCCTATGATATCCCAGCTTTCTTTCCAATGTGGTAGAATTAAGATTAGCTTTTGGGAGAATGCCACTTAGTGATGTCAGATTCTTTAATAATTCTATCCATCTTATGTGCTGTGAAATCCCCTCAGCACCAAAAAATATAGACAATTATTCTATGTATGGGCGTTCAACTATGTAGCAATGGTAGAGAAGATTATATAAGAAACAGAAGATAATTTACCATCTCTTAATTCCTGTATACAGAAGCACATGCTATGAAATGTCTGTTCAGGTTCTCAAGTAGTGATTTTTCAAAATTTGAGGTTGAAGCTTAATAAATTCTCACTGAAAGTGAATATTTTGGGAGCATTCCTTGAGACCATTCTCTAAGGATGCATCCCACAGGCCTCATGAAACAGCTTGACGAATACTGTATGGAAGAAGTTCCCTGATTCACTGTTACCTTACTTAACAATATGACACCCATCTACAAGAAGGGCTGGAAAGAGGATTCAGGGAACAACAGACCTATCAGTCTGACCTCTCTACCCAGAAAAATTATGGAGAGGTTCATCCTGATTGAGCTAACATGGCAAGTGCAGTAAGCCAGGGGATCAGGCCCAGCCATCATGGGTTCAGGAAAGGCAGGTCTTGTTTGACCAACCTGATCTCGTTCTGTGACCAGGTGACCTACCTGGTAGACAAGGGGAAGTCTGTGAATGTTGTCTACCTGGGCTTTAGTAAAGCCTTTGATATAGTCTCCCACAGCATTCTCCTAGAGAAGATGGTGGCTCATGGCTTAGACAAGTTAAAACCATTAAAAACTGGCTGTCCAGCTGGGCCCAGAGAGTTGTAGTGAATGGAGTTAAATCCAGCTGGCAGCCACTCACCAGTGGCATCCCCAGGGCTCAGTGCTTGGGCTGTTCTTTAAAAAGATCTAGATGAGGGGACTGTGTGGTTCCTCAGCAAGTTTGCAGATAGATAACACCAAATTGGGTTGAACTGTCGATCTACCCTAGGGTAGGGAGGCTCTGTAAAGGAATCTGGACAGGTTGAATCTATGGTCCAAGGCCCATTGTATGAGGTTCAACAAAGCGAAATATCGGGTCCTGCATTCCAGTCACAAATGAAATACCAGGTAACAATACAGGCTTGGTCTAGTGGAAAAGGCCCTGGGAGTGCTGGTCAGCACCCAGCTGAATCTGAGCCAGCAGTGTACCCAGGTGGCTAAGAAGGCCGACAGCATCCTGTCTTGAATCAGAAATATTGTGCCCAGCAGGAGAACGGAAGTGATCATTCCCCTGTACTCAGCACTGGTGAGGCTATACCTTCAGTACTGTGTTCAGTTCTGGGCCCCTCACCAAAAGAAGGACATTGAGTTGCTGGAGTGAGTTCAGAGCAGGGCAGCAAAGCTGGTGAGGGGTCTGGAGAAAAACACCTTTTAGGAGAGGCTGAGGGAACTGGAATTGTATAGTTTGGAGAAGATGGGAGATATCTCTCTACAACTCCCTGAAAGGAGGTTTCAGTGAGGTGGGTGTGGCTTCTTAAGTAAATAATGACAGGGTAGGAGGAACTGTCCTGAAGCTGCACCAGGGGAGGTTTAGATTAGATATTAGGAATAATTTCTTTACAGAAAGAGTAGGCAGGCATTGGAACAGACTGCCCATGGAGGTGGTGGAGTCACCATCCCTGGAGGCATTCAAAAACTGTGTGGATGAGGCAATTCAGGACATGCTTTAGTAGGGTAGAAATGTGGGGGTTTTATCTGTTTTGTTTTGTCATCATTATGATGCAAATACTCACATCTAGGAAAGGCTGTACAGGGCCATATTACTGAAAGAATACAATATCCAGACTACTGGCTTTGCAGTGCTAAAGACTGAGATGTTTGTTGGGTTTACAGGTTATTCCACAGTAATCTTTCTAAAAATGTTTTGGCTGGATATTATTTTTGACGTCATAAAAATCCTTGGCCAGGAAGTGGCCTGAGCGTTGTGCTAGAACTCAGTGGCAATGATGAAACCAGAACATTTTTATAATAAGAAGCTTATCCTGTACTATCCAAAGTTTTGATATAAATAAGCCATATGGTCTGTGAAGTTACTGTAGAAGTGGTATACAAGGACTTCTGAGACAAGTCATTGAAAAAAGCAAGAGTGGCTTGAAGTTTGCCTCATCATATATAAGCATATTTTTTCAAAACAGATTGTTACAGGTTTTTACAAAGCGGACTGTATAACTTATGACATGACTATTAGCTAATCATGTATCTCCATGGTGTGATACAGATGTCATGAAAATTACTGTGTATGAATGTCGAATAGGTTCACAAACAATAAAATAGAGGGAGGCATAAGAGCTATCAAGATGACCAGGGGGCTGGAACACTTCCTCTGTGAGGGCAGATTGAGAGAGTTGGGGTTGTTCAGCCTTGAGAAGAGAAGGCTCCGAGGAGACCTTATAGCAGCCTTCAAGTACTTAAAGGAAGCTTACTGAAAAGGGTGTGTGTGTGATCTTTATCAGGGAGTGTAGTGATAGGACAAGGGATAACTGTTATAAACTGAAAGAGGTTAAATTTAGGTTATATACAAGGAAGAAATTCTTTACCGTGAGGGTGGTGACACACTGGAATACATTGCGAAGAGAAGCTGTGAATGCTCACTCCCTAGAAATGGATAAGGCTTTGACCAACCTGATCTAGTGGAAGATATCCCTAGCTGTGGCAGGGGGGGTTGGAAGTACATGGTCCATAAGGTCCCTTCCAACCCACACCATTCTATGATTCTATGATATTTCTCTTAAAATATTTTGCATTTACTGTCCCCATAAGCTCCCATTAGTTCTAATACTGACTCCCTGTAAAAACAGTGATTCAGATCTGTGAGCTGTCATTTGAGGACTGGGCACATATGCATTTCTACCCTGTTGTCTGTTCACGTACTGTGGAAGTGTCATTCATAATCTCACTTTAAAGCTTTTTGTATGTGAAGAATGAGATGGCATGCAAATTACTCCATAAACTGTGTGTCTCATAAAAATGGAGCTGCAAAAATTGCTTTGTATTAGAGACCCCATTCTGAGGTTTGTGGACACAGACTCGGAACATTTGCAGAAAATTGCTGAAGTCAGTGTTGGGGGTAGAAGGAGAAACCCCTAGCTCTAGTTTACATGGAGACCCATTATGGTAGATAATTTTGCAACATTGGTATCGAGTTCACATGATCTTGCAAGACAGAATTCCTTGTGCTGACATCTGCAAAGGAGTTTAACCCAGTAGAAGATACAACCAGAACTGCAAAGTGGCTCTGGACGAAGTGAATCTCTCCCAAGACAGAGGAGTGTCTAATGCAAAATTGGGTCCAGTTACTTTTCATTATACCTTCACAGTATCTACTACTTGAAGAAAAAAAGTCTTTTATAATCAAGTTGCAAAAGGAGGAGTATGACCAAATTATCTCCAGGGCTGATAGATCCTTTGTGTGTTCCCAAAGATCCTCAGTCTAACACTGATTTTTATGGTACATTTGTTACCAGTGATGTACAAATATATATGAAAAAAAATTCTGTTTCTGACATGCTTTTAAAAATAGTCTTTCAGTATTTGTTGATCATGTTACATATGTTACATGATGGTTATTTTTGTGGCATAAGGTCTCATCCAATCTAGTTATAAAAATAGTGTCTTTGTCTTTTCAAGATGGCTTCTGTGTGTGTCTACACCTATAATAAAGCTTTGTTTTTGTTGAGCCTTCAGGCATACTATAATTTATGGTTCATAATAATTGTAAATATGATAAAAAACTTTTATACTACAACAAATAAGTCTGAAAACATGTCTTGTGAGCTGAAACCGTCTGAAAATTCAGAGTCTAATAAACTTGGGGGGATGAGAAGTATTTTACATTGTACATTTCAGATATTGTTATAAGGCATGGCCATGATGTACCATAAACCCATGGTCTAATGGCTTGGAGTTTTAGTACTTCAGGATTCTTGGCTGAACTTATTTGGCTGTGCTAGGAAAAGCCTTTGTAAATATTAGTAAATTTTTCAAAAGTAAACAATTCAATTGCCACAGTTTTCCAGTCCATACAATTCAGTGAGATATCAAACCAAGGCTCTTTATGTTTTCTTATTAATTTGCAATTGGAATAAAATGGTATTTAGGCCTTGAAGTGTATATGTGTTTGAAGAAATGTGGATTTTCAAATCCGTCCAAGCCAGAGCTTCTTATATTAGGTCTACAAGTGATTGTCATACCAAAAAGGTCTAACTTACTTTATGGCCTTGAGTTAGAATCACCAAGTCCACCAGGATGTTTTCTGGTAATTTCAGATCTCTGTATGATGACCTAAATCTCAGTCCTATGTAATTTTGGACACTGGTTTTCTTAGTTCATATGTCAAACTCCTAATATTGTTGCAATAATATACTGCCATTCTGCTGCTCCATGTATATCCAAAAGAGGATGTATATCCATGTATATCCAAAGAGAATGGATTCTCTCTGATAGTTCAGTTCCATTACATTGCATACCAGATAACCAGTCATATAAATTATTAATATTCATAAAAATGGGTCCAAATTCTTCCCCATTTCTCAGTGCTCTGTACTGCACAGCTGAGGAAGGCAGCCATTAAAAGCAGTTAGTATAAGGTGATCTGTGGAGGTGGTTCACAGGGAAGTTCATTAATCTATTCAGCTGTCTAAGATTGTGAGTCTTATTATTTAGAAAACTCTCAAAATCAGTAGAGGAAAATAACTACTTTAATGTGTGATTTATCCCATCTGAGGAAAGGTAGTGAAAATGTGGTGTAAATTACTACCTGAAAGCACCTGTTTCTGCCTGGTGACTACAGAGAGTGTCTAGATAAATAGCCTAGATACATCAATTTTAGAATATGAAGTTGAACGAAAAAGATCATGTTCTCTGTGTAGTATTCATACCCAGAGGCTGTGGTGAACCTTGCAGCTATCACAGCTCCAGAGAGCTAATGGCAAAATATATTTAAAGAAGCAGATTCAAACAAAGCCATCACATGGCTTCTAATAATGATATTCCAAATGCAGTCTCTGTCTTAGCAAGATAATAAGTTGTAGGTTGGCATATATATTATAATTTAACCACTTAAACACTACGTGTTCTTAATTGATACCTCTAATTATTCACACCCCAAAAAATGAGTGAGATTTCTAAATCCCATCTTGTAACTCAGCCCCTGTAAAGTCGCAGAAAAGGATACTCTGGACCAAGTCCTGCAATCTTTGCTTATTTCTTGCAGGCATCTGAATATTTATTGCCATGGACTTTGTAACCATTTGTACTTCCTTGCAAACACTATAAAATACCACTATTCTGATTGCTCAATACTTTGAATCTCCTTCAGGTGAGGATAAGTGAAAACTACAAAAAGCAGCTGTCATTTAATACCTAGGCAAAAATTGCAGTCATAGCAAGAATGAAGGGCAGGAGGAAGAGAAGTCATAGACACGGAATGAATAAATAGTACTTGAGTCCTGGATGAGCAAGTGAGATAAAGCTAAATAAAAAATATTTCCTGCAGTGGTGACAGATGTTTACCCATTTCAGAATATTTTCTCTTGCTCTGGATTGTAACAAAGTCTCAATGGAGTGGCAGGAATCCTGTTCACAAAATGAGTATGAGGTTGAAGGAAGACTGGATGCTTGAGAGGCAGGCAGAAATTCTAGTGGCTCACAGGACCCTGAGACAAAATCAGTAAAATCCTTTGGTTTCTGTAAACAGAATGATTTTTATGGACTAGTAGGAGCATCTTTCTTGATGAACAGCTTCAGAATATAAGGGCATCCCTACTGATTTTAGATGAATTTTGTATTGGCAGAGCAGTTATTTGAGCAATAACATTTGAAGCAAGAAATATTTTCCAGAGATGAATAACATCCTAGATGTGGCAGGTGACTTGAGTCTAGATATGCAATGTACTTCCGTTATGATTGCTGTCAGAAGCAGAGTATGGAAATAAACGTACTGGAGGCACACTGGTCATTAGTAGATATAGTTATATTTGAGCTTATTGATGGCATAATTGTATACATTGAAATAACTGATATCAGAATGGAGAAGATGTATTTTGATTGCCAATTCAGTTGTATTCTGTGTATCTTATGACCTCAAAACGAGTCAGTTCAGAATGTCTGAACTGTCTCTCAGTGTGTTATTCAACCAGTACATTTTGATCTATATTCCTCAGTATTCTCATATGATTTTTTAAGAATTCAAGCTTTCTAAACACATTATTTTCTACTAGTGCTTAAGCAGTATTTGTCCTCCTTGCTTTATGCATAATTTTTACCTTTAATTTTGTCTCTGATTCTTTTTTTTTGTAGTAGGCCAAGAGGGAAAAGGTGAGACAAATAAAAGCCAGTAAATTAAAGAGGATGTTGTTTGTAACTCTTGATGTTATTGCAAGCATACAAATATATTTTAGTGACTTATTTTGTTTCCAGTGCAATTTGTTAAATAATCAAACATCTTTACTCCAACTTTCCTAAATATATATTTTGATTTATTCAAAATGGCCCTATACGAAAGCCTCAGAAAAGAAGGGGATATGCACACAGGAAAACTGAACCAAGATCTGGATTTGAAGTCCAAATATTACCTATTTTATGGCCCAAACCACTATTGTGAGCTGAAGCACATTTACCTTTGGAATGGTTAAAACAAAAAATACCTGTATAGATCTCATCTCTTACAACAGGAACAGCACAAAGTTTTGGAAATTAAACAGTAATGTGTTGGAAATTTAAAATATCAACAGTTTGAATCTGTTTTTCTCATGCACACTGTAAATTTGAGTTAAGCTACCCAGACTTAAATTTCCTTTGAAATTCTCACTATTATCTGAGCAGCAAGAATTTCTTCTGTTGTCCCTTTCATTTGCAAAGGTCGCTATTTGAAAAGTCATTAACACTTTCAGACAAGATGCAAAAGAAACAGTTGTCCTACCATTGCTATCACATGACAAATAGTGGCTCTTAGATTACTTATTTCCATTAGATATAAAATGTCTTATGGAGGTAAAGAGATGAATATGACTTATTTTTCCTAATGGAAGGCTGGGTATACACATTGTTGTATTTTATTGCTGCATGTATGTGTGTGTATGAGTGTGTATAAGTAAGCACATAAAATTGCAGTCATAGAATCATTTGGGTTGTAAGAAACCTTTAAGATCATCAAGTCCAACTGTTAACCCAGCACTGCCAGGTCACCACTAAACCATGTTCCTAAGTGCCACATCTACACATCTTTTAAATACCTTCAGGGATGTTGACTCCACCACTTGCCTGGGCACAAGCCTGTAATTGACAACTGTTCCAGTGAAGAAATTTTTCCTCATATCCAATCTATGTCTTCCCTGGTGCAACTTGAGGCCATTTCCTCTTGTCCTGTTGCTTGTTACTTGTCAGAAGAGATCAACCCCCACCTCTCTGCAACCTCCTTTCAGGCAGTTGTGGAGAATGATAAGGTCTCCCCTGTGCCTCTTTTTCTTCAGGCTAAACAATCCCAGTTCCCTCAGCCACTTCTTCTAACGTGTATAGAAGAGAAAGAAAGACACATGATCAAATACAGACAATGTGCTAAACATAAATCATCCATGACCTAACCTTATAGAAGATGAAAGGTACTGTTTTATAAGGTTTATTTAGCCTATCTAGAGACCTGGCAGCATCAGAAAACTAAATACTTGATTTAGAAGAGTATTCATTCCTTGAGTTGATTTGTACCATCAATAGGACAAATATGTTTGATTTGCTATGGCTAAAAATATTACTCAGAAAAAAAGAACCTTTATGACTTTAGGGATTATCTACTTCTGTTTGCTCTCTGTGTTTTATATTGCCTGGATTAGTTTTTGCAGCAACAGTTGTAACATCACAGAGATGCCATTATGATGATTTTCACCCAAGGGTGAGGTAGCAAGTCACTAAGAGAAAGGTGTTTCTTTACTAATAAAGGCATGAATAATGAGTAGAAAATACATCACAGACAGATGTAATATCTGCAAGTGACTCTGAATGGAAACTTTCTAGAGGTTTGTATGGTGGTTCTGTGACTCTTTGCAAATATGCACAAAAACTACCTGGGATTAAAAAGTGCTATGGACAGTTCTCAAAGAACAAAGTGTCACCTGGTATTCTTTTATTAAGATATATGACGTAAAGATGATAATTTCTAATAAGCATTTTTTAGAAAGAAAAGAGGCCTTATTCAGCAAGAGTTGGAAGCAACATTGAGAATACACATTTTAAAGAAGGCAGAAGATGGTAGCTGAGTGCGTGGTAGAAGCTAGGAAAAAACCAACAAAATTTGTCTGCCTTAATGTGACATCTGGTTATGTTCTTTTTAAACAACTCCCATTGTTAAAGTATTTTCAGGTCTAGTTTTATTTCACTCTGGACCACAAAATTTTGTGATTTGAGGTCCAGATGAAGTTCTGATTACTGTGTCATATATGTTCCTTGGTTTAAAATTCTTTTGCAGCTCAGAGGACTTCGAGCTCAACTTGTCCAGTGTTGAGTGTCTTTAATATTCTCTGATGACTGAAGAGCAGCACCATTTGGTAACTGTTACAGAGACACATCTTTTATTTAACAAAATTTCTGGCCACTAGAAGCAGGAAGTGACAGATGATTGAACCTATGTATAGATTTCCACCACATTTCCTCCTCAAGGAGGTGTAGAAAGTAAGTAGCTGCAATATGTTTATTGTTAACATCAATTAGGTTTTCTCGTCACACATTCTGGTTTGTGGATAGTATCAACAGTAGATCTCCACTGCCTGCTATATTAACATGCTTCACAAAAAAACTTGCTGGCACATGGTAAACTTTCCAGCATTCAAGTACAAGGATTAAGTGTCTGTGGAAAATGACCTTGAAGTAATTTCTCTAGGCACACTGGAAGGGCAAGTCAGGCCATCTTTACCGCTTTACTGCTATGTACTGTATCTCCTCTCTTGACTTTGGACATCAGGACTTTATTTGGTACCTTACCAAAGGTCCATATTCATTCAGTACTTAAGAAAGGAGCTTCTTTTTGATACAGAGGCCTGTACTTTGCTTTATCATTTGAATTACTGGCTAAAGGAGTGCATGTTTTATGTGACTATAGAACATAATCTCTGTAGCATCAAATAACATAGCGATTAAACTTCTTTATTTGAAGATTCTACTTTTGTGTTAGTATAGTCTGTCACAAACTGAAAGCAATCTTTATCAACTGCATAACTAATAATTTTAACTTGATCTGTGCTTTATACATTGTGGATGCTGGGGCTTTAGACATGGTACGAACAAACTGCAAACTGAGAGTGAGCTGTCCATTATTCATTTATACTATTGCTTAAATACCCACACCTACACAGCATAAAGCACAGAGGAAGATAAAATTCCTGACTCATTTAGAACACTGTCTAAACAAACAGGCAAAATGACAGTTCTGAATGACCAAGCAGAGTAGCATTAAAGTAGATAATTCAGCTGCTAAGATGTGTGCACTGCTGAGGTGTTTGTTGGATGTCACTGTTAAGACTTAAACTGCATATTCTTCCTGCATGGAAGTAGGTTTCTATTATACATTCTGTCCTAGTTCTGTGCATAGAGCTCACTGATGTCAATAAGACATCTGCATGCAGAGCTGGGGCAGAATATGCAATAAAGATTCACACTGCAGATATCTTAGGACTCCAGTCTGGTGCCAGAAGCAGCATGTTGCCATTGGACTGATGCTTCTTAAACCAATACCATCTGTCATTACTCAGGTAGCAGGCACATCTCATAATATGTTATAGATTTAACGTATTTATCTTTTCTGAATTTTTAAGAAGTTACATATGACTATATATAACACATAAACAATGACAAACTTGCATTTCATTTAAACTGTAATGGAGATGAAACCAGATCTGTAGCACTTCCACCTAAGGTGCCTATCTGATAAATGAAGAGTAAAGTTAATAGACACCAAGTGCTGGCAGTCTGAGGGCAGTCTGATATTCATGGTTTCACTTCTTTCTGTTCTGCTTCCCCAAGAAAATAGCCTAAGAATTTAGTAAATCATCTCTGTCATTTGCTGATTGAGCATAGTAAGTATATTGTACCTCCAATGTCTGTTGGATTACATTACTGGAAGCTGTAAGGTGGTCCATCTTCTCTGACAGATGTAGTGGAAAAGTAACGAACTCCTAGTCTCAGAATCTTCTTCCACCATAATTTCTACAAGAAATTTCCTAGTCACAACTGGGGCAAGTGGGATATTTTACATTATACTGTATGTTGCCTGTTCATTTCCCTGACTCTTTCTCTTAGATTTTTCAGGATTTCTTCCTAATATGTAGGGGGAAAAAAAAGAATACTTAAGCTGGAATTCTGAAATTATAATTTGGAAAATACTGCTTTTGACTGAAGTTACTGACTTAAGTACAAACTGAACAGGGCTTAGCACATTATCACGTCTCAGATGTGCATCTTAATCTTTCTGTAGCACATTTAAATTTGTAGAGTTCTTTTTTCTTCCATTTTGTCAGTAAAAGGGAAGTTCCTAATGAGATTTTTTCTTTTACTTCAGAATTTTAAATGTATGTGTTCTATTCCTACTGAAATATCATAGCCAAAAACTGCCAAATTCTTTTTCAGTCTGAAAAACAAATTATGGACATAAGCTATGACCAAGAGGATGCATTATTGTTTGCATGTTTCCCATTTATGGTATAAAACTGTAAAGGTACTTTCTAGATGTATGCTTCCGAAGCTTCAGCAATTCAGTAAGGCTGCTTTTTCTTAGGAAACCTAAACTAAGAAGCACTCAGCACTAGGAATTATGACCTATACTCAACTGCTTGCTCTGCAGTCTTATATATGATAAACTTTTATTCAAATTATTTTCAAATGAGTTAGTTTCTTATGGATTTTGCTGTGAGAGAGGTCTAAAAGTCACTGTAGCTACAGTGACTGAAAGTGAGCAATATGGACTTATTTAAGTTTTCTGTGTGAATGGTGTCCTTAGGTCAACCAGTCATGGTATTTTGAAAGCTACTGAGTTAACCATCTCTCTACTAAAAAGATGATGCTTTTATGATATGTCTGGTGTCTGTTGCTTGGCCAGAGGTCTGTGCTCTGTTATGCCTTGTGAGACTGCCTGACACTGTATCAGAAATCTTTACAGTAGATTTATTAGCTGTAGTGTGTTGTAACATACTGAAATCTTTTTTTTGTGGGAGATTACCATTTTTGTTCAGATTTCAGTGTCCTGTAGAGGCTCATGCCTTGTGCTTTATTTTAGAGTCTGTCTTTTAATTGTCTTCTTGTACACTTCTACACTGATGTAAAAATGAAAGCTTAAATGCAGAAAAAGTTCATGCTTATAATCTGGTTTAGGTTCAGGATATCTCTGACAGAGGAAAATGCTGCTATAGCCAAGGCATTTGCTCTCATTCAAATAACTCATGATAGTACAACAATATTTCTCTCTTCAGGTGATACAGTTTTTCACAGAATCACAGAATTATAGAATCACAGAATCATATAATTTCCTAGATTGGAAGAGACCTTTACAATCATCTAAGCCAAACCATTAACGTAACACTTAGAACTTGACTAAACCGTATCCCTCAGTACTATGTCTATGCAACTTTTAAATACTTCCACGGAAGGGAGTATTGGGAAACCTAATAGCAACCTTCCAGTACCTGAAGGGACCTTACAAAAAGCCTGGAGAGGGCCTGTTTACAAAGGCCTGGAGTGAAAGGATGAGTGGTAATGGTTTTAAATTAGAATGGAGTGGATTTAGATTAGAAATGAGGAGGAAGTTCTTTACCACAAGAGTAGTGGAGCACTGGAACGGGTTGCCCAGGGAGGTGGTTGAGACCCCATTCCTGGAGATGTTCAAGGTGGGGCTTGACAGAGCTCTGAGCAACCTGCTCTAGTTGAGGATGGCCATGCTCACAGCAGGGGGTTTGGACTAGATGACCTCTAGAGCTCCCTTCCAACCCAGACATTTCTATGTTTCTATGGGGACTCAACTACTACCCTGGACAGGCTGTTCCAGCGCCTGATAACACATTCAGTAAAGAAATTCTTCCTCATATCTAGTCTAAATTTCCTTTGGCACAACTTAAGGCCATTTCCTCTGGTTGTATCACTTGTTACTTAGGAGAACAACTCCCGCCTCTCTACAACTTCCTTTCAAGTAGTTGTAGAGAGTGATAAGGTATCCCCTGAGCCTTCTTTTCTCCAAGCTAAACAACATCACTTCTCTCAGCTGCTCCTTGTAATACATGTGATCCAGTCTCTTCACCAGCTTGTTGCCCTTCTTTGGACACACTCTAGTGCCTCAGTGTCCTTCTAGTAGTGAGGATCCCAGAACTGAACACAGTATCCAAGGTGTAGCCTCACCAGTGCTGAGTATAGGGGGACAATCACTTCCCTGGCTTTATTTGCCACACCATTCCTGATACAGACCAGGATGCTATTGACGTCCTTGGCCACCTGGGCACACTGCTGGCTCATGTTCAGCTGGCTGTCAATAAACATCCCCAGGTCCCTTCTCTGTTGAGCAGCTTTCCAACTACTGTTCCACAAGCCTGTAGTGTTGCTGGGGGTTGTTGTAGCCAAAGTGCAGAACCCAGCATCTCGCCTTATTGAAGCCGATACCATTGTCCTTGGCCCATCGATCTAATCTGTCTAGATCTCTCTGAAGAGCCTCCTTACCCTCAAGCAGATCGACACTTCCACCAAGGTTGACATCATCTGCAAACTTACTAAAGCTACACTTTATCCCCTCATCCAGGTCATCAATAAAGATATAAAACAGAACTGACCCCAGCACTGAGCCCTGGGGGACACCACTTGTGACCAGCTGTCAACTGTGTTTAACTCCATTTGCTATCACTCTTTGAGACCTGCCATCCAGACAGTTTTGTATCCAGCGAAACGTATGCCCATCTGAGCCATGAGCAGCCAGTTTCTTCAGGAGAATTATGTGGGAGGTGGTGTCAAAGGCTTTACTAAAGCCCAGATAGGCAATATCCACAGTCTTTCCTTCATGCATGAAGCAGGTGACCATGTTGTAGAAGGAGGTCAGGTTAGTCAAGCAGGACCTGTCCTTCATAAACGCATGATGCTTGGGCCTGATCATCTGATTGACCTGCATGTCCTGCATGATGGTACTCAGGATGATCTGCTCCATCAGCTTCCTCATCACCAAAGTCAAATTGACAGGAGTGTAGTTTCTTGGGTCCTCCCTCTGGCCGTTCTTTTAGTTGGGTGTCACACTGGCTAATTTCCAGTCTGCTGGGACCTGCCTGGTTAGCCATGACTGCT
>JANHGN010007353.1:23451-36466 GCA_024605025.1 Megaceryle maxima | reverse complement strand
ATGTTATTAGTTTTGTACTCTTATATGGAGTTTCAAATATACTTGAGTTTTCTTTCTTGAGGCAAGTACAGCAGAGGGAAATTTTCTATATAATATTTTGAACTGTTTGGATCATCTTCTTAACTATATTAGAGTTAAAAGTTACACATTTTTTTTGCCTGTATCTTATTGCAAATTATCTAAATAGATAACTTCTATTAATATAATAATAATTTGATGCAAATGAATTCTTGAAAAGTCCGGTAAATGTTTCCTTTGATGAAAGAATAATTTTCAAATCTTCCCAAATTTCAATTAAGAAATGAGTTCTCACTGATTTTTAGTGATATTAGGAAGTGCTAGCTCTAATGTAGGATGATTTGTCTTAATTAAAAAAAAAAAAAAAAAAAGAATCCTTTTCAGTGCTTAATCATAATAATAAGTACTCCCTAATAATATTGTTTCTGGTCTTCCATTTTTTCACTATGGAAAATAAGTTTTACTCCAAGATTAGAAAAAATAAATATCACTTATATCTCTGAACAGCGATAGAAAATGTAAATAGAAAAACAAAGTCTCATTTCAGGAAAGGAAAAAATGAAGGTGAGTAATAAATTCATATTGAATGGTTTCTTCATTCAGTTATACTGCCTAACATCTTTGTTAAAAAGATTGTTAAAGCTGCAAAAACCTTATAATCTTTAAAATTTTGCAAGCATTTCTCAAAAATAGCAAAACTTCATCCTGGACTTGATTACACCTTGTCTAATAAGATCTAGCAAATTGTCAGATTTGAGTATCTTTCACTGTCAATTTTCAGTGTCTCTTGAGTTTCACTCCCTCCTCTCATCTTTGATGTGATTCCATCTCTTATCAGACACTCAAGCTGTCTCCCTTCCTCTCTCCTTCCCTCTCCTCATTCCCTTGTTGCTCTTCAGCTTTAGATCGGTTGCAAACACTTTGATGATATCACCTTCTTTCTGTATTCTCTGATAAAAAGCGTTTCTCTTGTGTGCATATAATTTTCTAATGGAGTGCAGTAATGTTCTAATTTCTGTAACATGTTTTTGCCGTTTAGCTTCATCTTCTTGAGTTGACTGGAAATTATTAAACACATCAAGAATGTCAGGGGGAGCTACTGTGAGATAATATATCTTCTGAGTTGGTTTTTTTTGTTGTTGTTGGTGGTGGTGGTGGTTTTTTGGGGGGGCACATACCTGCTGCAGACAAAGAATGAACTGCTGTTTAAATCTTTGCTATTTTATTTTTATGCTACCACATCTTCTCAATTTATTTTTTATACTACCATAATGCACTATCCTTTGAGCATTTAATTATTTTTCCATTCAAGATTTTTAAAAACAAGTAGTCATTCTGGTTAATGTCTCATGATTGTTGAAAATATTTTATATCAGAAGGATTGTAAAATGTGATGACATCTATCCCATTACACCTCTTCAGCCCTGTCTGCCTTATAATCATGCTAACAGGCTCTGCTGAAACACCAGCTTGTTCATTGCTATTATTCTCCAGACCTGACAGAAGGCTCAGTTACCAGGGCTTTTTTCCTCAATGCCAGAAAAACACCTTCAGGACCCTCATACCTGTATACAAGACAGTCATGACTGTCTTGAGGAATGTCGCTCTTAGTTGGTCAAATGAGAAACAGTCCAAAAGGAATTGGTCAATTTAGGTTGCATTCAGACATTTAGCCTCATTATTCAGTTCATCAACATTCTTATTGTTATTTCTGAAGTTTTAAAAATAGAAGGTTTGGATTCTTTGGTGCCAATTTCAGTTCCAATTAAAAGACAGAATCTATCTTCTCTAAGACAGACTTATGGACGACAGCCAAGTCCATGACAACTGTATTTTTGATCGGTCTGTCTTCCATTAAGGTAAAAAAGCCTCCCCTTCTAGACAAAAGTACTGTCATAAACTGTCCATTTACACTGTGGCTAATAGTGGCTATACTGACAGTCCTTCCCTCTCTGTGGATATGTAGAACTCCTGGAATTTCAGCTGTCTTCTGTATTCCTGTCATGACACGATCGAGTATTCTGGTTGTCTCATTGCAAGATGGAGTGCATTCTGGATCTGATTCAATATCAGTGTCCCTCAAGCTAGGAGGGGATGCATGGAAAGAGTGTTTTCATATGTGAAGGCTGTCTGTGGATATGGTCATTTCTGCACAGGCAGTGGCCCTGACTCACATGATGAGAGAGAGGGTCAGGAAATCATCTGGTTTCATGCACTTTTAACACCCACCCTACACAAACTATAAACACTGCTATTTCATTTCATTTCATTTCATTTCATTTCATTTCATTTCATTCACCTGTGAACATAGCCCCTTTCCATTTCCATGACACAATATTTAATTATTCCTCTTTCCATGAAACCTAGATCCTATGAGCCAGATAAATACTAATGAAAAGATTGTTTTATGTTTGCCATAGGTATATTTTTGCCAAATACTTCTGGAATTGGATCATGTAAGTAATGGGGCATTGGACAAAAGCATGAATCATTGACTCAGTTAGAGAAGGTAATTGAGTCCAACATAACACCACCAAATCCACTGCTAAATTATATCCTAAGTGCCATGTCTTCATGTCATAGAGCCATAGAATCAGAATTGTTTGTGTTGGAAAAGACTTTAAAGGTCATCTAGTTCCAAACCCCTTGCCATGGGCAGGGACACCTCCCACTAGACCAGGATGTCTAGAACATCCAACATGTTCTAAAACACTTCCAGGGATGTAGCTTCCACAACTTCTCTGAGCAACCTGTTCCAGTGTCTCACCACCCTCACAGTGAAAAACATTCTTCTAATTTCTAATCTAAATGTATGCTTTTCCAGTTTGAATCCATTACCTCTCGTCCTATCACTACATGCCCTTGTAAAAAGTCCCTCCTCCACTTTCTTGTAAGTTCCCTTCAGATACTGGAAGGCCACAATAAAGTGTCTCCAAAGCCTTGTCTCCTCCAGGCTGAACAGACCTTACTCCCTCAGCCTCTCTTCGTAGGATAGGTGATCCAGACCTCTGATCATCTTCATGGCTCCCCTCTGGACCCACTCCCAACAGGTCCATGTCCTTCTTATGTTGGGGGCACCAATACTGAATGCAGTACTCCAGGTGGGGTCTCATGAGAGCAAAATAGAGGGGGAGAATCACCTCCCTGGACCTGCTGGCCACACTTCTTTTGATGCAGCCCTGGGTATAGATGGCTTTCTAGTCTGTGAGTGCACATGGTTGGCTGATGTTGATCTTTTTATCCACCCTCTGGGACTTCTCTCAATTTATACTCTGCCCAGCCTGTATTTGTGCTTGGGATTTCCCCTACCCAGATGCAGGACCTTGCAGTTGTCCTTCTTCACCTTCATGAAGTTGGCATGTGCCTACATCTCAAGCCTGTCAAGAGACCCTCTGAATGGCATCCCTTTCCTCCAGTGTTCTGACCGCACCACACAGCTTGGTGTCATCTGCAGAGCTGCTGAGGTTGCACTCAATCCCACTGTCCATGTTGCTGCAAAAGTGTTAAACAGCACTGGTCACAGTACTGATTCCCGAGAAACACCACTCATCACTGTGCTCTACTTGGACATTGAGACATTGACCACAATTCTTTGAGTGTGCCCATCCAGCTAATTCTTTTTCCACTGAATGGTCCATCCATCATATCCATGTCTTTCCAATTTAGAGGCAAGGATGCCATGTGGGACAATGTTGAATGCTTTAGATGAGTCCATGTCTTTTAATTACCTCCAGGAATGGTGACTCCTTCAATTCCCTTGGCAGCTTGTTCCAGTGCTTTACAACACTTTCAGTGAAGAAATGTTAAGGAGCATGCAAGATTTCAGGGCCTACTGTGATAACATCAGAGATCTGGACAACAGAACCAAATGTGGAGTAGCTTTCCTTTGTGCTTGACACAGTAGACACTGGCACAAACTTTTCTGCAAATGTCTAGGTGGAGCTGCCAAGGGACATGATAGAGTTTATTAAACAAAGGTTAATTTAAATAAAAATAAAAAATGGTATGGGATACACCCAAGGATATTAAGGGAGATGGCAGAAGTGATCACCAAGCCACTTTCTATAATTTATCAGCAGTTCTGGCTAACCAAGGGAGGCAGTCAGCATGGTTTTATAAAAGGGCCAGCAGAATAAAGGCAGTAATTATCACCCTGGTGATGGTAAAGCTGCATTTCAAATACAGTGTTCAGTCTGGAGTCTCTAACTACAAGAATATTATGGTGCTGGAACTAGTCCAAAAAAGGTCAATGAAACTGGTGAAGAGTCTAGAGCATAGGTCTTCTGAGGAGCATCTGAGGGACTTGGGGTTGTTTGCCTAGAGAAAAGGAGGCTCAGGGGAGACCTTATTGCTCTCTACAACTACCTGAAAAGATGCTGCAGCAAGGCAGGGGCTGATCTGTTCTCCCAAGTAACAAGTGATAAGACAAAAGGAAATGGCCTCAAGTTGTGCCAGGGGAGGTTTTATGGGGGATATTAGGAAAAATTTCTTCACTGAAAGGGTTGTAAAGCATTGGAATGGGCTGCCCAGGGAAGGGGTGGAGTCACCACCCTTGGAGGTATTTAAAAGATGGGTAGATGTGGTGTTTAGGGATAGGGTTTAGTGGTGACCTGGCAGTGATGATTTAATGACTGGACCTGATGATCTTAAAGGTCTCTTCCAACCAGTTCTATGATTCTATGATTCTAATGCAGGAAGAAATAAATTTTCCAATATAATATGAAGATTGGACCCCATGCACCAAGGAGTGTTGCAGAGATGTAAATGTAACATTCTCTGTACAATATTTTAACATTTTACCTTACTAACATTATTCTATTATTCAGAAGGGAGTCATGTCCCCAAAAAAGGAACAAATAAGCTCAAATAACTTACACAAAGTTATAAAAGAGAGCTTACTGGGAAAATAAAATTTGGGGTCCTAATGCAGGGACATATAAAACCCTACTCTGGATAATTCTACAAAGGTAGTGTTCTCCCTCTATTCACTCCAGTATAAAATATTTAAATCAATATGAATGTTGTGGTTTAGGCACAGCTGGCAACTGACCATCATGCAGCTGCTCACTGACTACCCCCTGACCCCTACCCCCTGCCTAGTGGGATGAGAAAACATTTCCAGTAACAAGGAGAAAAAAGAAAACCCCTAAGAGTTGAGATAAAGACAGTTTAATAGAACAACACAAAGAGAGGAGAAGCAGCAGTAATAACAATAATACTAATTAAATAATATACAAAGCATGTGGTATAAAACACAGCACTCACCACCTCGACTACCTAGCCCTGAGCAGAACTCAAAAGCCCCAGCTTGCCCCTGGCCAGCCCTCCCCTTATATAGCAGGCATGAAACCAGTATGATATCAAATAGCTCATTGGCTGGTTCTGTTGTCTATCCTGACTGTGTCCCAACTCAGCTTCTTGTGAAAATTAACCCTATCCTAGCTGAACACAGGACAATGAACAATAAATGATATATTATACATCTTTTTCATTATTTTTTAAATATTTCTGTAGTTACCGTGATGACAATCCCTACTGGCATATTATATGTTAATGAAATTTATTGTACTTTATGTTGGTGGATAGGATACTAGATCTTGCAAAGGTTAAACATTTTGAGTAGGTCAGTCCTTTTGTTCATGCTGTTCAAGCTACTTTCCTCTTAAAACATTAATTTTATGAGGTTGTTCATTTTGATTTGTTTGATCATGGTGTGTGATTTTTTATCTGCTATTCTGGAAAGTGAAACTCATCAAGCAAGGTTACCATTCTAGCCAATTGCCCTTTGACCTTCACCATTCCCTTCTGCTATGATGTACTGCACTTTTTTTTTTTTTTTTTTTTAATATTGTCAAGTATGTGCATTTGGGTGAAAAGCATGTTTGCTTTTTTTTTCTCTATATTTTTTAACATTTTATCCACAGAAGATGTACATTTCTTGCTTGAAATGTGAAATGTAGTTTCAAGGTTACAGTTACTTTGTTTTCTCCTTTGTCTTTCAGTGTTACTTTGTGAACAGCACTGTGAATTACACTGGTTTATATCATCTTTTTCCTCAGAGACGCTAAAACAAAAAAGCCCAAGCAGAATGGAGAAGAATCTCCATGCGGATGACCTTGCACATGTCATAAATAACTGCCCCTCTGGGGCTGTATGGTTCAGAGGCATAAAAAAGAGGTATAAAAATGGACAAATTTAAAACTGTAGGAATTCCAGAGAGCTTGAAGTTAAAAAAAAAAAAAAAAAAAAAAAAAAAAAAGGTTCCAACTATCATCTAGTATGGGCATTAAGCTGTGAAATAATTACTCCACTGACCTCATTTTACCACTGACATTCATAGAAGCAAAGATTAATCAAGGTAGAGAGCTTTTGAAAATCTCACCTTTAGTGTCAGTGAGAAAACCTGCCCATTCTAGATTCCTACTTTGCCTCATACTTTAAGAAAGTACCATGAAGACCTATGATACCCCATCCAAGGTTAGAGGGACAAGGAAAGCAGGACAGAAGAGAAAAGATAGTGAAATCTCAGCTATCTTTCTCTCCCTGCACCTACTTAAAAAGTTCTTCTGTCAAATATCCCATTCTGCTTGTAAAAGTTAATCAGGGCATTGACTTTACGCCTGAAAGTTATTTATTATTATTAATTCTATTTCAAACTGGTTATTATATGTAAATTAAAGCATCACACTATAAGAAAGAAAGTGGTGATGGATTTTGCTGACAGTAGTACAATGACTAAATGAATGTATTTTTTTATTACCATTTTAATAATATATTGAGCAACACTTCTGAATACATAGTGGATGTGTCAGAGGCTTTATATAGTGAAAGCTATCATCCTGAAGATAAAGGGCAAGACTGCCACCAGCCTAATGAAATTGTGGCTCTATCTTGTACACGTATGAACAAGACATGCTGAGAACAGTTATAAAATTACTAAAAGGAGTTGGAAAAGGGAAGTGGGACAATTTTACCTTTTCTATATCCAGTGGAAACCAGCAGTTGAGTAAATAGAATATACTGATGTTTAAAAAATTCCAAACACTTAACATTCTTTGTATTTTCCTCATGAAGCATTTCAGCTGCAAATAAAAGACACTTGTATGTAAACAGGAGTTTCCTACTGCATAATGGAGAAGTAGTAATCTTATGAGTTGTGGATAAGAATAAGAGCAAGAGCTGAGGATCTTCAACTCCTAGTGAAGCAATGGAAGCCAAAAATAAGATGAACTGATTCCATGGACACAGGCTTCACTCATGTTAAACAGAAAGCCAATGATGTGTTAAAGTTGTATTAACTACAGAAGTTTCTAGAAGTTAATTTTCTTTCTTAAATTTATCATATATCAGGACATAATCTTTGATGGGTCTTCCATGTGTGGTCATGATAAAAATTATGAGGATAATAGAGAAAAACATTAGGAGAACTTTGTATGGATTTGTGATGGTTTGGGTTGGGAAAGAGTTAATTTTCTTCATAGTAGCTGCTATGGGGCTATATTTTTGATTTGTGCTGAAAAGTGTTGATCATACAGGGATATTTTAGTTATTGCTGAGCAGTGCTTGCACAGAGTCAAGGCCTTTTCTGCTTCTCGCACTACCCTGACAATGAGTATGCTGGGGGTGCACAAGAAATTGCAGGGGGACACAGCTGTGACAGCTGACCCACAACTGACCAATGGAATTTCCATACCATATGACATCATGCTCTGCATGTAAAGCTGGGGGCAGAAGAAAAAATGTTCAGATTTATGGTGTTTTGTCTGCACAAGTAACACATGATGGAGCCCTGCTATCCTGGAGATAGCTGAACACCTGCCTGACAACAGCAAGTAGTGAATGAATATCTTCTTTTGCTTAGCTTTTGCTTTACCTATTAATCTGTCTTTATCTCAACTGACGAGTTTTCTCACTTTTAATCCTTCCAATTCTCTTCCTCATCCCACTGGGCAGGAGTGAGCAAGTTATATTTTCAATAGCTAATAAAAAAAAAAAAAAATCTTCATAATATATATTTGTCATATTCTAGCTAGTAACATTTTATATAAATAAAATCAAGTCTATTAAGGAACAGTTGGAGCTGCATATTCTTCTGTTAGTCTAGCCTTATGCACACAATCAAAACCTAGAAAATACATATGCTTAAAGAAAACAGTTGTATTTTTCCTGGGATTTAAACTTTGATTTCCAAATTCACCCATATTAAAATAATCTGGATGTTTAATTACCTTAGGGATTTAAGGAAATAAAAAACCTTACTTATAAAGACACTTCTGATCTTTTAAGTCTGTCTCAAAGGTTAGTTTTGTGTTCATTCCTCCTTCCCTTGCTCAGAATGAGCATTTAGTGATATGAAATATAGTACTGCAGAAACTCAAAATATGACATAAATGCAAGGGGTGACATTGATAAATAGACTCATTTTTATATACTGTACTGCAGGGCTAGCTAGCACTATTGGGAGTTTTGGGATGGCACATTCTCTATATTGGTTTCTCTCTCCCACTTTTATAGAACATTTGTGTTGCACAAACTCATATGAATTAATGGCAATTGTTTTCCTGTTTTCATTTATTAATCAAATGGTTTGAAAATACATCTATTTTGTTGTTTTACAGATATTGTAATATCTGTTTTCAGAGAGTGCTAACACTTCTAAATGCCATTTTACAAGAGATACCTTTGCATTGCTGATAAGAACATATAGTAGTTTTAAATCTAGCAATAGGACAGCTTTTTTTTTTTTTTTTTAAATTCACAAACACAGGTTCTACCCTTTACTTTATATAGCCTGTGTAGACTGTCCAGATTGTCAGCCATGTTATTTGCTTCTGCAGACATCATTTCAATCTTATATTTTGTAGAGGTCACTGGCAGTGGCAGCTATCATTTCTGGCATGAATTCCTTTGTTCACATGTCTAATAGTGTGTTTGTCTTCTGCAAATTTCAGCAGAGGGTCTTCTGTACGCTGAGATCTCACAAATGACAATTCTGGTTATGAAGTGCTGGTTTGGTTTGAAAGCACTAGTTTTCTTCAGTTTTGATTGGTATTTCAACATGGTTCAGTCTGAATACACTATCAATGAACCAGCAAATTGTATTTTTGCAGCACCCGAAGCAGACCACTGTGTGGGACAGATAGAAAGAGTCTCTGATGGATAGATCTGAATTTTTTTTTTTTTTTTTTTTTTTGGTGTCACTCAAGCAAATAGCAGCATGAGTTCAATTTAGAAAAACTAAATTCTAACCATAAGACCAAAACCTATTCCTGCTTCATATCTCTACATCATGTCCGGTAAGTTGTAGAGGTGTGGGTGTGTGTGTTTGTGTGGCTACAGTGGTACTTTGCATATGAACATATACACACAAACACATGGTCACACTAACACTTCTTACCTGTTTCCTATGTACATATATGTATATGTATGTGAAGCTAAATGTGTGAATGAATGACACAATTACTTACACTACCTCTTCTTTCCTTTTCTCCCAATGCAAATGGAATTATGTTTTGTTTGACTAACTAGAAGAATCTAGGTAACATACTAATAGATATAGTGAATGACATATTTTTGTATCAATCAAGTTCGTACAGGAGGGAAGGGTTTAAGGTTTTGACTTTCAGTTGTTAATAAAATGGAAACAATCACTGCCTATGTAAAAGTTCCCCTTTACTAGCTATGACTGAATCTAGGCAAAAATATCAGTTGAATTTTTTGTTGCATCTGTGTAAAATGTATGAAAACCTTATACAGTCTATTCTTCTGAAAGTTACCTTATCATCAAGCTACACAATGTCATTTCTGTTACAGATTACATTGCTTCAGATCAGCAGTGATCTGAAGTATATAGTTCGATATAGTCCACAATGTCATAACAGAATTCACAGAATTACAAGATGTAATAAATTTTCTTGAGAATGATTTTTTTTTTCAGATTTATTTGAATAAACTTATAGGAAAATTAAGGAATATATCTGTATGTAAAACCTGACATGTTATGTTATATATTTAGAAGGATGTTGAAGGAAAAACATTTGTTACATTGGATCAAAGTCAGTAATTTGCAAAATGAATTCTAACTACTCCTAAAGACATTTGAAAGGATGTATAAAACCAAAATTTTTAACCAGAGCAGATCAGGAGTATTGGCCCAAAGAGAAGAAAAGGTGCCCTTGTGGGATATATTTGCATAGCAACATCAACTAACACTTATTAGCTTCTGTGAATCAGCTACAACTAGAGGCTGGACATTGTGTGACACAATCCTTTGTTTGTAAATCAGAACATTAAACCCATTTTGATTAAAACTAGACCTGTGCACTGTTTATTATTTCTGTGCAGAATACTGTCTCTATCTTGCCATCACTTTTTGCTGTTTTGTTATTTTTGTTAGTGACCCTATTCAAATGAGCTGTTTAAAGTTGCATTGTGCTCTTCATAGCTTCAAGATTGGAACAAATAGCCAACTCTGAAGTTGATTTTGATGCTAGCCCTCAAAATGCTCAAATCCGTGTCATCTTTAACAGATCAGGAGTGTTTTGCAACACTGTTGTTAGTGACTCAGTGTGCCTTTGTTATTCTAATGGATCCCTATTGAATGGGGTCATTGGAAATATTAAAGTACACCAAATTATCTCAGGCACTTGGCAACATATCTTGAGTACAAAAGGAGGTACACTTTATAAAACACCAGTTCTAAAAGAGTGTGGTAGTGATAGGCACCTGCTGCTCTTCAACCCTAATCAACCCCACCACAGAAGGGTCCTCTGAAAGACTGGGCAAGGTAGACAACTGTTTGGTTACCTCCGTCTCCAAGGCAGCTATACCAAAGGTCCATCAGTATCCTTCTGGGTCCTTGAAATACCTCTCCTGAGAGGAGATGCCAAGGTTGCATGGGGCCTCTGGGCCAGTCACAATGGGGTGTTTGTACCACTCCTTCACAGTTGGATTCACTTCAGCCTCCAGTACAGTCATCTGTTGGGATATCCCTGGCACCCCAGAAATACAGATGGTTTCAATCCCTATAGAGGGATATATATCTTGATGGCATTAGTGTGCACTATGGGTCAGTATTCACCAAAGTCTTATACTCCTGTCAGTCTGACATGTCAGCCCATTGAATGTACACAATCCAGTAAACCCAACTGCTCTTCCAGGTGATAGTCTGCTTACCTGGATGACATCTGCTATCTTCACATATGTTGCAGATCACACAGAGATAGGGATTGGATGATCACCTCTGTCTCTTCCTTCTGTTCTTGTGATGATCCTGGTTCATCATCATCCTTCTCAAAGTGAACTGATTTGTGTATTTCTTTTTCTGTACTGGGGAGACTGACAGCAGCACAGGTTGGTTTTCTGGTTCAGCTGCAGCACCTACCACTGGGGTTTGAGTAACCACAGTGCTTGTTGTAAGGGTTGGAATAGTTGTAGTGCCTGCCAGTCTGCTTTTAGGTCCAGAGATCTTCTCTTCCCTTTGAGAAGAACTTGGTAGGTGTGGCCAAGACCCCAGCACATTGCAGTGATATGTGTCTCTCAGGAATTGCCATGTTGACAACATACTTTTTCCAAATATTTTGCTAGTTTATCAGGATTCTGCACTTGTTCAGAGATGAATCTCCAAAACACCAGAGGTGACCACTGATGTTGACACTTGCCCATATTCTCCCACACACCCTGCCATTCATAACTACCCAACCTCAAGGCAGTTCTCTGGGTGCTATTCCTGAAAAAAAACAGTAGAAGGCCTGGGACACATTCAGAAGATACAATAACAAGAGTATGATGGTTTGGACATCCCAAAAATACGAAAAATTATAAAAAACTGAGTCTTCTCCCCTATCTTGC
The DNA here is from genome assembly GCA_024605025.1 of Megaceryle maxima. Lineage (NCBI taxonomy): Eukaryota > Metazoa > Chordata > Aves > Coraciiformes > Cerylidae > Megaceryle > Megaceryle maxima. The sequence continues at coordinate 24,598 of JANHGN010007353.1, read as the reverse complement.
CTGTAGATTGGGTAACACTACTAATAAATAACGATGCCTCATAGACACACCAGCTTAACCTCATGGCCAGTGGTATAATCATATAATAAGACAGCAATATCTAGTATAACACTATTTAACTATTATAAAAGGTATGTATGACAAAACTGTCTTAACATGCTTTGATAGATTTGTCATTATCTCAACCCTTTGAGCCCCACATTGGGCTCCAAAAAAACCTGTTGTGATTCAACCTTGCTGGCAACTAACCATGCAGCCACTCACCCACTGCTGCCACACCCCCCTCTCACACCTCTACCCCATAGGATGGGAAGGAGAATTGGGAGAAAAGGTGATAGATACCCTGTGGGTTGAGATAGGAACAGTTTAATAGAAAGAGAGAAGAAACAATTGTAATAATGAGAATACTAATTAAATAATGCATTAAAGTGAATGACGTAAACCACAAGGCTCTACCAGGACCCTAGACACTTTCCCTTCTCTGGCCACACACTGAAGCCACAAGCTGAAACCATGTGCTGCTTGCCTAGGCCAGCCCCCCCCCCCCGCCCCCGATATAGTAGGCAGTATGATATTGAATATCCATTGGCTGCTTCGGTTGTTTATACTGGATGTTGCCTCTCCCAGACACTTGTGAACAATAGCCTTATCCAGGATAGTAGCTCCACCCCACTGTCCTGGTTTGAGTGAAAACAAAACTAATTCTGTTCAGTGATTTTACTTTTCAGTTCAGTACTTCCAACTAACTGCACTTTCTGAAGTTAGCAGCCTGTTTTCACAGACAGTGTCTGCTGCGAGCAGTGATAACACCCCCTGTTTAGTTAGTTAGTACCAAGGATTGATATGCAGACCAAGGTCACTGTGGAATCTTGTGTATCACATTGCGGGGTGCAGGAAAGTGAAAGGCCGCACCTGCAGGGAGAAGCGGACAGGGCAGGTCACCCCAAACTGACCAACGAGGTATTCCATCCCATATACGTCATATTGGGTATAAAAGCAGAGGGATCTGAAGGGTCTTGGGTTTTTCCTCTTCCTGGGCTCTTCTTCCCTCTTGGACTGCTTCCTCGGAGTATCCAAGGAGGACTCTGTCCGTTCTGCCTTTGATCCCGTGTTCCTGAATCCGGTACCAGAATCCAACTCCTGAACA